>APFE030201903.1:36486-50203 GCA_000404065.3 Pinus taeda
TTTTTCACATGGGTTCAGGAGCCATTTCATGGGCTTCTAAGAAACAGTCCATTGTAGCATTGTCTACAGCAGAGGCAGAATATGTGGCAGCTACAGCAGCATCATGTCAAGCAGTTTGGATGAGAAGGATGTTGAGGAGCTTAGGCCAAGAACAGACAAAAGAAACAATGATTTTTTGTGACAATAGCTCAGCTATTGCATTATCAAAGAATTCAGTGTTTCATAAGAGAACGAAACACATTGACACGAGGTTTCATTACATTAGGGAATTGGTGAGCAATGGAGAAATTGTCTTAGAACATTGCAGGACTCAGGAATAGGTTGCAGACATCTGACAAAGCCACTGGACCAGAAAAGCTTTGAGTTTTTGAGGAAGTGTCTGGGTATGACGGAATGCCCAGCAGGTGAAATTAAAGGGGAGTGTTAAAATTATAATTTCACCGTGTGCGCGGTCAGCAGTCAACGCACGGAGAAAACCACTCAGGGCAAACCTAAACCGCCAGTATCATATCGCACCACTTTTGGCTTAAGGAGGTTTCCGTACGATGCTGGTCCGATACTGACAAACTGACACCCATGATGCTGGCATGACATAAGCACCTGACACTTTTCGGAAGGTATCTTTCACCCATCTCACCCCTTCCGATATTGTTTTCACCCGTTGATTTACCTCCAGCATTTACGTTCGTTGATTTACCAAGTTGCACGATGGGTTAAAGGACAGTGAGAAAGGGTGTCCCGATATGCAACCTCCGCCGTTTGATTAAAGCATTCTCTCTCCACCGTTCGATTCAAGGAAAGTACACAGGGTTTGGTAAAACTAAATTAAATACGTGGAGTAAAGTTTTGCCCATACCTTAAGTTAAATTTTATGACATGTTTTTGGTAAAGTGCTTAAATGTTTTACGGCCCGTAATAGTTATGGCATACGGAAGTATGGGCGAAAATGTAAGGTAAGTTTTATTTTATTATTTTGGCATATGTATTGAATGACCGTTGACTCCATGTTATAGTGTATTCCATTTTTGCACACAGGGTGGAGGTGAAGTTTAGTTTTTTTATAGCAGGAAGTAAAAACAGAGGGTCTGCAGCACCCGTAAAAACACAGAGATTAATTTTGTATTGCAGGGAGGAATGCACAGAAGTGCATGAATATTTTTGGGACTGTAATGTGAAAGTTTTTATGCAGTAATTTTGTCTTGGTAATGTAAGAAGTAAAAAGGAATGCACAGCAGTGCAGGAGGAGAAGTGAATGAAAAACCAGTGGATTGTTTTGTTGAAAACCATGTATTGTTTCACAGCAGTGAAAAGGTAAATCTGTCACTCAGTGAATGTAAATGAAATTTTTACACACAGTGGTGTAAAATTTCATAGGAGGCAGAGTAACTTTTGTGTAAATGTTTTGGTGAATCCCTCTGAGTGAAAGAGGATGAATATGTAAATGGTTTTGTTTAATGAAAATAAATCTTTTTATGGTGGTGAAATACTTTGTCCTGTGTAATTATTTTAAAAGGGACTTCTCTGTGTAAAAGATCTTGGTGTAAGGAAACAGAGCATTGCCTCTGTGTTTTATATTTTATGGTTTTGGTATTTATCCATCCCAAACAGAGCAAAAATACCCAACACGATTGAATACTAATGATACATAGTTGAAGTTTTTGCACTCAGAGTGCTTGATTTCGTTATATGCTATTGTTTTGTAGTCAGAAAATGCTTCTCGCTGTGCTGGATCAACATTGTGCAAAAGACAACAGAGACGGGCTAGTTTCTGCTTATGATTTTGTGTACCTGGCAATCGATTTCCAGTAAGTGATATCTCTATTCCTTCAATCATTTGAAGCATTAGAAGCTCGTGCGTGTAGGGTATCAAAATGAAAGCTAACACTTAGTTTCTATATTTTTTCAGGAATAGGTGCAATTTGGGCTACGCTTTTGTGAATTTTACATCTGCGAAAGCCACATTAAAGCTGTATCAGGATTTCCATAAGCAGCGATCGGAGGTCTTCAATTCGAGGAAAATATGCGAAGTTACATAAGATAAACCTCAAATGTATTCTATTTCATGAATGAGGAAATTACACACATATTTATACAAGCAATAGTGTCAAGATATGAATTCTATTTTAGAGGTACATTAGTGTGCACACACTAAACTAAGAGAAACTATATTCTAGCTAATTCCTATTATGTAGGAACAAACTCCTCAAATGGAAAATTACAACCATAGACAAGTAGGAATTAATTATTTCTAACTCCCCCCTTAATAACTACTTGTCATGCTAGTGATTCTCAAAGTTTGGTTGTGGTCAAACATAACAAAGAATATGTCGACGTCCATATAAAGAGAGCAACCATCCACCGGAATGTAATCGCTGCAACCGCTAGTCCTGTAGGATGTCCTTTGCATACCTGATTTTGTCGACCATTATCAGTGCATATATGTACCTACAAATCCACCACCATCGGGGGAATTGCATGTGCAGAACTTCCAAAAACAAAGAGAGATCAGTGCCTTTCTAAGCCAAATATTCATGTCCAAATAGCAATCACAAACAGTTGCGTTGATTGCGCCTTTCGATGCAACTGTCATATAGAAAAGTGCACCGACCCTCTTGTGCTCAGACACACCAATATCTGAGACCGTGGGCCAGGTGTTACTGCAGTCCATTTGCTCCTACGAGCACAAAGCGCCCGTGTACACATTAGCCACTCAGGCAATATGCCACCACCGGGCAAGTCCGATTTGCCACCACTCGGCAAACCCGGAACTTAAATGTGCCACTTCCGCGCAAATCCTGTAGCCATTAAGGCTCTATGGATGGTTTCTCGCTCACCACCAAGTAGCCACAAAGAAATTCATTACAAAGTCGTTTTAAGATCACCACGAACTTTCAAATACCTTTAAAAGGCTTACATTTCATTCAACATTTTGGAGTTTCTGGGTACATACAATGACCATTACAACAACTCGACTTGCTTATAACATGTTAGGGAGTCTATTCCACAAACCACACTAACTTAAACAAACATCTACTTTGTTGTCCAGCATAAACGTTGTTGCTGCTCCTTTATCCCATCTTTTCATAGTTCACATCTTGAGCATCTTTGTCAAATAAATTCTTGGAACTCCATAAACCTTTAATTTGTTAGAATAGCCAATTCTAACAAAATAATTTCATATTGACGTGGCTAATCTCAATATGTATATCAATTTAAATTCCAAAAAAAATACTTCTCCAAAAAATCATTTACCCAAGTATGCATAAAAAAACCATGCTTTACGCCTTGCCTATACTGCCCCCTTTAGCGGCTTCCTTTCGCCCAGGTTTCTACTCCATAACCATCATACTTCCCATCGACCCAATCTCCCTCATAAACATCCCCGTTTCTGTAGACGTGGACTCCTTCGATCTTCCACCTTAGGCTTTGACCCTATCGTCCATGTAACCGTGGGCCTAGAAAAAGTCCTGGAAAAAGATTTATTCCTCCTCTTTTCCTTATCGTCTCAGAGGAGCGCCACCAGGGGTTTCGACCACACGACAGCGAAGGAACCCCAACTTTGTCGCAAGGACCACAGCAGCGCTAGCGCGAGGCGTGGGAAGGCGATCTTGAGCGATATGACCATGGCTGTAACAAACACAAGCGCTGCAAAGAAATCGAACCAGAGGCCCATTACCACGATCCCGTCGCTATCTGACTGCGAATCCATGAGCTGCTTCTCCGCCTCAACACCTTCAGGTACCACCAGAAACAGGGCACCAACAAGACCATAAATACCAAGAAGCCCATCAGCCCATTCGTTAGAGAAGAGGCCATCGCAAATTCACAGTCTTCTCCGCCAACAATTGGCTTTGCTGAACACAACAACTCTCAGCAGCTTCAACTTGGTGCACCTCCACACGGTCTCTAGTCAATCCATAGGCGCAGGAGCGGTCGTACACAATCTCAATAGACTTGTATCAAGTCTCAATCCGGACTCCCGGAGCTCGATTACCATCATTGTTTGCTACTTCCTCCAGTTATAGCCAACATATCCCCATGGGATGGAACTGCCTGTTCCAGGCTTCTGAAGGGGGCGACTCGAGCTTAGAAATAGTGGTGTTGTTGTCGACATCGAAGACGCAAATGAAGCTGTCTTCTTCCAATTCATCCCCACTCCATATCTTGACCGAACTGTCTCACTTTAAATCAATTAAGATTGGTGCATGAGTTGGTCCATTTTCTCCATTTTCTCCTTTACGCAGCACAGGATGACCAATCAGACTGTTTAATATAGCTGACTTTCCAGCACCACCATTGCCGCGGGGCACAACGTTTAGGAAAGTAGAATTCCTCGTCGACAACTCCTCTACTTCTTCGTCCCCAAGTAAGGCAGCGACGTGCTGCATAGATTCTAAAAGCTAAACCAAATTCTCCATGGCGTCCATTGAATTCAACGAATTTTCGACTTTGATGGATCTGCAGCTAATCAACGATCCATTCGAAACGGATCTAAAACATTGATTACCAAGGAAATATTACCCAACGCATTGTTGCAACCACTGCATCGTGTTCTATTCACAATCAACTACCCCAATCTGCAGCGAAGGTGCTCAGACGAATGTAGCGACTTCCACAACAATTGACTGGCCTAGTACACATGACAAATCAATCCGAAGATGAGAGTTAGCAATAATAGCAAATGCCTTCACTGATGTAAGGCATGTTATCTCATTGAATGAAGATGATGCAAGTTTCTCAGCCCCATCGACCCAATGCTCTCAAGAAGAAAAGCCACAGGTCGAGTTGCTCTAACAGAATTTCTGGTAGTTTAGGCGTAGGATTAGTGAAACAAGTGCGCTTCAATGTCGAGACAGGCACATCTAATTTTCCTGCATCTTCCTCCTTTAAAATTGTTTACTTTGATGAATAATACCACAGAGTACATTGAACCCATTGTCGTAAACATATCGGCCTCGTGATTCTTCTTATTACCGGCATGCCAAAAAATGGTACCAAACATCAAGCCACAAACAAAAGTAAAAAAGAACTGCACAACGATATATTGTGGATGACGAGAGTAAGACAATCCTTGTTTCCAAAACCCTCGGCTTCCATTCCCAGCGCCACTGTTCGCGCTTTCCAGAGATGAGTGGTCACAGCTTCAAATCTGAGGCACTGCTCCAGCGTCTCCTCCACCTTTCTCAATGAGCTTAGAGAGTCTCATTGTAGCTCCGCTCTTCACACCTCTTAGACCAGAGAGATCCTCTCTTCTCACAAGCTTCTCCACGGAGCATATCCCTTGTTCGGCAACAATGTTCACTCGCACAACACGTCGTTTCAACTCACCGGCACACCGTTTCTCAGCACTATGTCACCGTTGCTACAATGAGGTCTCAGACTCTTATCTGGCTCCCACAGAGATCTCACACCTTCACGCCAACAATAACACACCACGCATTCTCCACCTCCACGCTCCACTCAGATTCATGTGCAATCTCGGAACCACTTTCCACCTAGCATCATGCAAACTATCTCACACCACGGTTCTCCTTGTGCCACCGCTCATCTCACAGCTTGCCTATCTGCTCGGCCTCCCAAACTACCCACCGAAAGGCTTCACAAATGCAAAAATCAGAGAGCCCTAATCCAAATCTAGAGTCTCTTGATGATAGACAAACTAAACACTAAAAGCAAATACTCTTTTATTTCCTCAGCTTAGGATGGGCCAAGCCCACGAGGGGAGCTCTCACGGCTCTGATACTAAGATAAAATAGCACAACCACTCAAATATATTATATTGATACTAAGATAAAATAGCACAACCACTCAAATATATTATATATCATGAATGAGGAAATTACTCACATATTTATACAAGCAATAGTCTCAAGATATGAATTCTATCTTAGACCTAGTGTGGTTGAGAAATTCTCTCAACCACACTCTAAACTAGAAGAAACTATATTCTAAACTATATTCTAACTAATTCTTATTATGTATGAACAAACTTCTCAAATAGAAAATTGCAAACATAGAGAAATAGGAATTAATTATTTCTAACTACATATGCAAGAGTGCAGGTATTAAGTTCTTTTTCTAAATGTATGCTGTGTATCTCCAACAATACAGCTATTCATAGTTCTGCGGTGCTTGAATATAGTCTGTTGCTGCTCTAATTGCATTGATCATTTGTTGGTTTTGAATGCAAGGATCGACGTTCCCTGGAAGATCACTTTCGCAATTCGAGGTTCGCTTGTGACACCAACCAGTTTTTACCATTAGCGTTTGATCCACCCAGGAATGGCAATAATCTGACTGACAAAATAGCAATGGGTGGCCTTGAGCATTCGAGAAACGATACAGGAGGAAAGGTTTGCAATAACAACGTCCAACAGGAAGATGGTACTGGTGCAGCAGACTCGAAGCTCAACAACCCGCATGGCAGTCCAGGCCAACCTCCTCCTCGATGTCAATATAATGGGCAGAGTCCTAAGAGAAGAATGGCAACTTCGGGAACTCATTCCAACCGCAATTGGAACAATCGGTGTCGTTCCACCACTACCCGTTACAGGTCGTTGAATGCTGGTGCATCTGCAAATAGTAATCCGACAAAAGACTGATCTAGCAGCGTTAAACCATGCTCGTTGATCCTTCCCTCATCAATCTCTGTAAATGTTCTATGTTATTTTCTGCGTTACCAACTATACTGTTAGGAAACTGAATTCCAATTTTGTTAATAAATAGAACATATGAATAAATAAAAAGAATATGTAAAAACATGATTTTGGCATGGATTTTATTGAAAACTTTGTAAAAATGTGTGGAAAAGAGATTCTGTTTCGTAACAGGAACTTCTGTATGGAATTTAAGAGAATGTACTGTCTTCTTTAAATGAAACGTATGGATTTTATTGAAAACTTTGTAAAAATGTGTGGAAAAGAGGTTATGTCTCGTACCAGGAACTTTTTTTAATGAAAGGAAAGTGTTTTTTGGTATTGAAAAAAAATACGCTATGCCCAATTAAATTAATATTTTTGAAAATATTATAATAAAGATGGAATCGCCGTAGGTAAAGAACCATGTGAAACAATTTCTACGGAAAAGAAAACTATGCGAATGCGAATCAATGTTTTTAAAGCCTCCAAAATAACTATTTGTTCAAAAACGGCAACGGATATGGTTTACAATTACATTCGTTCCACAAAGTCGTGGGAAATAGGTTAAGACAAATGAATCCAATTGGTCACGCTCAGAAATTTCATTGTTAACCACGTATAGCATGTATAGCATGTAGTATTCCAGCGGTGTTGTAACAGAGATCATTACAGTAGGAGGTTTTAAGATAATATTTAAGACGATATTTGAGTCAATTGTTTTAATTTAAGACAAAAAGTCAATTGTTTTAATTTAAGACAAAAAGAAACTTGTGTATTGTCTTAAATATTGTCTTTAAGCCGGTGTCCGAAATATAATGTCTCAAAAATTTGTCTCTATAAAGACAATATAGAACAGATATTATTGTTGTCTCTATAAAGACAAGAATTATTGTCTATTAAGAGAATTTGATTTGTCTCACTGGAGACAATTTCATTTGTCTCTCTAGATACAACTTCATTTGTGTCTTTAGAGACAATAGCTAAGATTAAAAACATATTGTCTCTATAGAGACTATAAGTCCATAATTCAAACTATTGTCTCTTAGAGACAATATAAAAAATTATTTAAAAAAAAAATCATTTTGAATGTTCTTTCAAAGTATTTTCACATTCAAAGTTCACAAATAGTGATTTTAATTACCTTAAATCTTTGTTGTTTATGGATACCGACAGATTAAAAAATAAATAAATCCATTATTTTCAACGCTAACAACAAAGTAAATTTAAATCTAAATGAAAAAAAAATTCTGGAAAGCAACATTGAAAATAATAAGGCAACACACTTATATTTTCTGAAAATGCATTCATGTCATTTGAACATGCAAGATCCTCAGTTGGAACTTCATTTTAAGACATAGTATGAGTCAAAAAAGAAATGTTCTAGATTTCTCCATCCTACAAGAGGGTTTACTCTCTAACATAGAAATTCAAAGCTCCAATCACATTAAATGGTGGAAATTAAATTCATATCCAATGGCCAAACCACAATTTCAATACCCTTGTATAGTTTTCTGAATAACACTACCCATGGCCACCTCAAGCTGAGTGCGTTAATGTTAAAGTGTCTATTTGAGTTTTCTTTACTATATCTAGAATCTCCTCTAGATAGTCTCGAAGTCTTTCCAATGCATTTTCCAATATACTTTTTGGCTCACATCCAATATCTGAATCTGCGACACATCGAGTTAGGCATGCTTTATATTCTTGTTATTTTCTATTAAATAGTTCACAGAGCTTGTGACTACTATTTGAGGACTATAATATCAACATAAAAAATTCAAACGCAACGCAATTGTTCAAAATTATCCGAAAGGAATATAATAGAAGGTTTCAATAATTTTTGAAGAATCTATTTTTAAGATTGATGATTTGCTGCACCTAGACAGGATCCACAGAACAATTATAACAAAGGGTGCTATAATATTATACCACAAGGAAGTGAACTCTGGGTTGTGAACCAATAAACATCCTTCTCATTGCATGGAACAAAACCTGCCCATAAATGTTCTTGCCAAAATAGCTTTTCCTTTGGCCCAAGCTTATGTCCTTTAGGGTACGTTGTCAATCCCCTAATAGTAGATCTCCTAGAAAGACTAGCGACTGGAAGACCCAACCACTTAACAACTATGGAATTCCCTCCATCCCAACCTATCAGTACTTGTGAGTAGAAAGAAATTCCAAATGGTTGAGAGAAGCATGATAACATAGAAGATAGATTTAATGATCAAACTTGCATTCAACAGACCCCTATCATTTTTTCCCAAATACAAAACGACATCTAATACTCGTGTATGAGAGAAACCACCACACAAATTCTTGTATGATAGAAACCAGTGCATATGGGTTATTAATATTACCTTTGTTTAGCAAAAGGGGATTCAATTCATTACTAAATTTATGCCGAAGTTTTACTACCTCAAATGGGAGTCAGAAGTTTGGATTTGAGATGTTACCTTAGCTTTGATAAGTGTTCCATCTCCCAGTTTTACTATAGTTAAAGAAGAATCTATAGATTGTTGAATGGAAACGACTTTAGATTTAGACAATTTGAATCTTTATGCAGAAATCAATCGACAGCCCAATTAATGAAATGGCGATACCTTTATGTGTTCGACAGACAACATACCCACAAGAATACCGAGGCAGGCTTGATAGCCACAGTTATCAACTATGTAAACCAATTTTAGAGTTAAAATAAATCCTAAGACATAGCTAGAATTTTCAGAGAAAGTTTTAACAAGCCATAATATATTACAAGCAACAATCATCACAACTAGCATTTCCCCCAATAGTAAACAACAAAAGGCACTTGAGCATTCTTGAAATATTTGAAGAGTACAAAAAGTTCTTGTGCAAATTGTGCAAGAGTATATAACAGAAAAAACTATCTTAGCATATAAAAATAGCTCTGTAATGGAGTTGAACTAAGATAGCTTAGCACTACATCGATGAAAACATATGCATAGTACCCAAATCACATATAGAGATGCGATAATGCTATTCTAAGCCCCAAATACAAATCAAAATTAAATGTTGGAACTCAAGAGAAAACTCCAATGATACAAAACTAATCGAATCTGCCAATCCATAAATATGCAAAAACATCTTAACAGAGCTATTCAAAAGCATCATCATCGTCATCTAGAAGGGGTTGGGCCGCAGTTTCTACAAGTTTTGCCTCGTACACTACTACATGTAGGGAGGTTTTAAGACAATATTTAAGACAATATTTGAGTCAATTGTCTTAAATTAAGACAAAATTAAACTTGTTTATTGTCTTAAATATTGTCTCTAAGCGGGTGTCTCAAAATATAATATTTCAAAAATTTGTCTCTATAAAGACAATATAGAACACATATTATTATTGTCTCTATAAAGACAATTTGATTTGTCTCTCTAGAGACAATTTCATTTGTGTCTCTTAGAGACAATAGCTAAGATTAAAAACATATTGTCTCTATAGAGACTATAAGTCCATAATTCAAACTATTGTCTCTTAGAGACAATATAAAAAATTATTTAAAAAAAATAAATGTCCATAATTCAAACTATTGTCTCTTTAGAGACAATAAATAAAATTATCTAAAAAAAAATAAATGTCCATAATATAAACTATTGTCTCTCTAGGGACAATATAAAAAATTATTTAAAAATAAATAAAATTCCATAATTCAAACTATTGTCTCTCTAGAGACAATATAAAAAATTATTTAAAAAAAATAAATGTCCATAATTCAAACTATTGTCTCTCTAGAGACAATAAAAAAAATAAATGTCCATAATTCAAACTATTGTCTCTCTAGAGACAATATAAAAAATTATTTAAAAATAAATAAATGTCCATAATTCAAACTATTGTCTCTCTAGAGACAATATAAAAAATTATTGAAAAATAAATAAATAAAATCATTTTGAATGTCTGCTGGTCATGCCTTCCATTATGTCTATCGATCCGAATAATTTTCTTAGCCTGAATAGAAGATTCTTTAATGACGCTTATGTATTCTGCTCTATAACCACAAGGCCTCTTGTTTTGGCCCCATTGTAAGAGAAGGTCTCCTCGTTCTGCAACGCAATGCCTTGAGGGTTGGTTTTCTTGGCTAGTCTTTCTATCTTCACTCTTCTCACGAAACGGTTCTGGAATGGAGTTTACGTATTCGAGAGCTTTCTGGTGGTTTCCGTTGCTGCTTGTCGATGATCCTCCTTTCGTCCTTACTGTCTTTCCTTCCAAAAGGGTACTGGGACATAGCAGCAAAGTACCATTGTGGTACCACGTACTTTATAAATGTGCATGACTAAATTACACCCTAAAGGCTATATGACCATCATGCAAACTTTATCATCTGTACTGAAAGAAATTAGTCTAACCTTTCTTGGTCCACAAAATTCTTTCACCTTAAGATTAATATAATTATAATTTCACACAACCCTAGTTAATTTATGCATGCCATTATGTAAAAAATGCAACAAGCTTGATTTCTCCTAAAGGTGTCAACCAAAATCTTGCTAATAAATTTGAATAAACAACTTTGTAAAAGTTAAAATGGCACTATAGCTAAGGCCATGTTCCTGTGCACAAGAAGTTGAAAGTCGGAAAATGTATCCTTCAAGTAGCACACTTCATTATAAAATGCCCAAAGATATGAGTGGTAGCATGACTTTTGTTGAGCAGAGCATCACAAGGAACTTTATATCCAATATACCAGCTAGAAAAATATGGATATGCAAATCAATAGATGGTTGGTTCAGTTCTATTCATGATCATTATGAATCGTGATTGGTAAGGCTGGTCATCTAAGAGTTTTAATTAGTATCATGAAGATGACATACGAGACTCTGAATTTGTTTTGAGGATGGGGAGAAATGTTCCAAGGGCCTTTCTAATATATACCCTTTAATTTTGTGGTATAATTGTCAAATCATCATCGGATTATTCATTTGACGGGTGCAATCATGCAATGACCAGTAAAGTTTTCAAATTAGCATAAATTGTTGAAAGAGGGAGAAATAGGATGGCTTCTTTGTGCATAGTGCCTATCCGTTTGCGTCCTTCTCTGGCTCAGATTTGCTCCTGCCAATATATATGTGTGTCCATCTCTATCTACCTATCCATCCATCCATCCATTCAATTATATGCATGTATGGATATACATATGTAAGCCTGCAGATCTATGTTTTATAGTGTGTACTCTCCTAAAATTTTGGATATGTATGCACATTGCATTTATAGGGTGTGCCTTGGGAAGTATGTATCCATTTTGACCTTTTCTCCATCTCATTTGCAAGGAGAAAAGATATATCGAAATGGTTAACATTAAATAACAAGGACTTGACAATTATTGTACAATAAATAAACCATGCTCATCTTGTTTCACGGACAAAATAAATTCCTTGGTCCATTAAATCAGAGAAACATACACTAGAGAAAATTCAGGAAAACAAAAATATTCGATAATACAAAAAATTACAAGCTACACAGGTAGCATCCTCAAAACTGCCAGTGCTCTAGTTGCACCTCTGCTTCAGTTAGGTCTTTCTGAGCTTTCTTCCTACGATAAAATATTGGGCAGTCACGACTACAATAAGGATAGGACATCAATAGAAGTATAGAAGAGATAGTAATTGTAAAAAAAATAAAAAATCCTATTAATTAAAAACAAATGCATGATCACACAAATGTTACAAAATACATCCCTAATGTAAACTTAAATCATGTTATGAAAATGTAATACTTGAAATATAGCATTCAAAAACCTTGTGCAAAGAACATCTTGGTGCAGAGAGCCTTGGCACCGCTAACATTATGTCCATAGTTTACCAAAGAGCATTTCTAATTTCCTCACTGACATTGATCAAATATTAGTGTCATATGATAGAAAATGTAGGTGAGAACAATAGACACAAGGCCTACTTTAAATTCTCCAAATAAAGAGTAATGGTATTAGAATACCAGCTTACCATTTGCAACTGTTTTCTGATACAATTCTGCTTCTCTTCCTTTGCAATGTGAATAAAGTGTCTGATCTTCTTTGCTACAATGGCAACATGAAATCAGGTAACATCATGAATTTTAGTATGAAGCAACTTAACCAGACATTCATATTATAAGAAAGCTAGAAATTTTCTTACAAGGAGAGTAGGCATGGAATCATGCAACCTCATAGATTTTCCACATCAAAAAGATGAACCCTAGTAGCTTTCTAAAGCGCCAAACTGAAATAATAGTTACTCTCAATTGTGCACTAATATAAGCAAGGAAACCACATGCACGACACCCTCTACTTGTATTAACTAAATACCTGATAGGTGTTGTTACACTAAAATTTGTCACCATGACTATTTGCAGTTAGTATGGCTCCATCAACTGTCATACTATCCTCCTTGGCAAGTCTCATACCTCTGCTCTCCATGTCAAACTTCAAGAAAGAGAGAAAGTCTTTAAAAATCTATTTTATCTCTGGGTACGCAGTTTCTCTCAACCTTACCTGCGTGTACGCAACCCAAGTTCATAATACCTGCGTACTTGTACGCTCTGTACGTAAAGGGGTGGGTGCGTACTCCTGTAAAGGTCAAAAGGCGCGAGTTTCATCTTAAAAAAGTTACTTGTGGTCATTTCTAGAGCATTCTAGAAGCTTGTTTGAAGTGTATTGAGCGCCTCCAGATGGTTCATGTATCCCTATAAAATAGGAACTTATCCCATCAAGAGGGGAGCTAACCCATCCAAAGAGGGGCTTATCTCATTGATGGTGGACGTGATTAACTTCCTCTAGAACACTATAAATACAGGGATTTGGCTAGAAGGAGGGAGGTTGAAAGCTGAATATTCCAAAGGGTAGATGCTGCTGGAATTAGGACTTCCTTGTAGAAGCTTGTGAGGAGAGATTCCCATCCTTTCTTGTCTCATTTGGAAGTGGGTGAGCTTATCAAAGTAAAGGAAAACTCTTGCTGGACCCTGGGAGGAACTTGCACAACACTAACGCTCAGGTTGTAATGGTTTCTTTTGTTTCCTATTAATACAAATAAGTCCATTCTTCTCAATGATTTGTTATTAATGAATTGTTTCATATACTCCTTGGTCT
>APFE030201903.1:50550-63582 GCA_000404065.3 Pinus taeda
TCTCTTCCTTTGCAATGTGAACAAAGTGTCTAATCTTCTTTGCTGCAATGGCAACATGAAATCAGGTAACATCATGAATTTCAGTATGAAGCAACCTAACTAGACATTCTTATTATAAGAAAGCTAGACAGTTTCTTACAAGGAGAGCAAGCATGGAATCATGCAACCTCATAGATTTTTCCACATCAAAAAGATGAACCCTAGTAGCTTTCTAAAGCGCCAAACTGAAATAATAGTTACTCTGAATTGTGCACTACTATAAGCAAGGAAAACACATGCAGGACACCCTCTACTTGTATTAACTAAATACCTGATAGGTGTTTTACAACCAATACAACTGAGTTTTTTCTTGGCAAATTTCATAATTCCACTATTTGAAGGAGTTGATATGGAAACTGCTCGTGTGTGACTACCATGAAGAAGCTCCTTGCTTGCATTCTTCAAAATGGGCTGAAATATTCTCAACAGTGGCTACAGAGCAAAAAAAGGCACTAATAAAAAACACTTAGCTGGAAAGAATTACTATCTATCAAGATATATTTGAAACACTAGTGAAATTTTCAAAAAGAGCAAAAACTGCAAGTGATGATGCTTTGGTCTTTCACCTTGCTCAGTTGATTCTCTAGATAATATTGTGGATCAATAGGGATGTTATTCTCCAGTACGTAAATTGGATCCTCAGATTTCTCATATGCCTGAGCCCAGGTAAACACATTAGTCATTATATCCATAATCCCTTTGTAAATTATGCCTCCAAATAAAACATAACAAAATAATTAAAATAACCATTTTTTAGTGCAATACCGAGACTTAAGCTGAGCACAGAAGGGGTTAATTATTACCTTGTCACCTTTTGCAACCTTTATGATGACATATGGAACATGACCACCCACAGTTGGAGCAGTTTCAACATCCCTTTGTAAACCACGGGCACTTTGGCTTTAAGATACGACATCAATTTAAAAAATCCAACAATGGACTCATTGCCAATAAAAAGAAAAATATTACAAGAGTCTTTAGATGCACTGCAGTAATAAAAATAGAGAGATAGGATTGAAATGGAACCAGAAGGAATTGCACCATTCATTATACTTGTTCTGAGAAGTTATTTCCAGTATTTACCTTCTGCATGCACTCAGCTAGTTCCACGCGTGCTCCATTGACTGCATAGTCATCTCCAGTATTTGTCAGACCTTGACTCAACAAAGAGATTGTTAGCACAAGAAAACAACAATGCCCTTAAGAATATGCTGATAGCCTTGATAAAGGATATGACCTGCAAACATCTATTTATGCCGCAACTAAACAGTAATCAATTTTTCTCAGGATGAGATTAAAAATGCAGATATATTATATATTGCCATGTTTTGATTCTCTTCAATTGTACAAGAGCCTCCCTTGACACTTCTTCCTCCCATTGCTAGCAGTAAATATTGACTGAATCGCTTCCAAATACAGAATGTAGGGAGAAGAAACATGACAGAATTAAAAAGGAAACTTCCATGGCCTGCCCCAACTAGGTATATAGTATATACTTCTAACACTTGAAACCAGGAATATGTAATAAGTGACTTGCTCACAATGTAAATCCCCTCTTCCCCATATCATATTTTCTCCATTTAAAAAGTAACAAATGGTCAAACAAATTTGGTCATAAACATGGAGAAGGATTCATTGTTCTCACCTTAGTTATCACCAAAAGTGACAAATCCATTATGTTCATTAACAAGTCAGAAATAGTGTTCTTGATATACTGCACTGTACCAGGTATGTCACGATCAATGAGTATTTTGTGAAGGCACTCTGTAACCAAGTTCTTCACCAACAGGCAATTGTCCCTTTGCATTGTTTCAATGCCTGGTGATATGGAATATTTAAAAGATCAGGAATATTTAATAATTAAGAAGGCATCAAATAAATTATTTTTCTAAGAGCATTTTGAGCCTTCACAAACACTAAGGCCTGTCTTTGAAACAAAAAGATCAGGTTTGTCACCTTTAGTATCCATTTTGTCATAAGCATTTGGCTTTGTCCACAACAACCCAACATATCTTTTCTTGCTGATCAACAAGTATGGGTAGTATATTTTTTCAAATTCTAGTTTAATTGGCTCCATAAAAGAATATGTTAAATAACACACTGATTAGATGCCAAATATGCACCAAACAGATGCAAATAAGCCACATAAAAGCATAACTGATTATCTTTTCCTATGCATATTTACAAAGATCTCATGGAAGTGGAATGTTAAAAGAAGATTAGTTTTCAAAAGAAAGGTGATATTAAAACATTCATCCCTACAAAAACATCATTAACAACTCTATAGGCTTCACAGATATTTAAAATTCTTGACATTGTACCTTTGTAAATGTACCACTAATATAATCTGAGGCTTCCCTCCCTAACGTCATGTCCTCTTCTATATTTGGTACAACAAACAGTATCATAACTGAATCTGTATCTCCATATACAACCTAGATTCAAATATAAAAATATAATATCAAGCTTTACATTAGAAATCTTGGTTAGGATCAGATCACCCATTATGATTTCAAGAACTTGGACTATCACCAATAAAACAAGTGCACTTCCTGTCATTACTGATCCAATTCAAAGGTTACAAATGCCTTTCATTGCTAAATAATAGCCTACCTCAACATTTTATTGGTAACCACCAACTATTGTGAACCTTTCTTCAACTAGCCTCTTTGTATGCTTTATCGTTTGACGACTTGACAGGTGGAAAAAAATGAGATGGTTAGTGATATGAAATTTTAAAAAAATACGTAAAATCGATATTGTCTGATGGAACAGAGAATGTGTCAAAAGATCAAACTGGACTTGTAATCAAAATATAATAAGAGGGCCTAAGCATATCATCTTAGTTGTACAAGTACACATGACTAATTAATGCAATTCAAGAACTCGATATTATCTGTACAAGATTGTCAATTACAGTTCATACCAAAAACATTATTCTAGGAGGAAGAAAAGAATTACATGGATATAATTGATGCCCAAAAATAATAATGTGAATGGCTGATACATGCATATATAGAATAAGAGAGGACTGCAAGCATCTCTATATTGTAAGTAAAAGAAGCACCAATAACATTACAACTAGGAAAAACAAGGGGAGAATGAAGGTGTCCATGGATTTAATGTTTTTTTTTCCATGGAAGAACTGTGAAATTACCATAGCTCGTCAGACTTGACGAAATCTCCAAACAGGGCAATTGCCCAATAGTGGCACCAGTAAACCCATAAATTGAATTCGCATTGATCTGCAAGTGCACACAGTCAAAACTATTTTATGCATTTCACCAGCATACCTAGTTTTACTTTTATTCCATGTCCAAGCCATAATTAATACAGACTTGACAAAGTTGTAATTACCTTCAAAGCCAATTGTCAGCCATCCAAGACATCCTTTTCAAAAGGATCTTTAGCCTCCTAAACAAGATTAGAGGAAGTTGAAAACTGAGATGCTAAGTGGAAAAAATACAAGCATGTAACATGAACATAGGAAGAACTTAGTTCACCACCTTTAGGTCTGCCTTGGCTCTTTTCCTGGTAGCCAGTAACTCTTCTAGGATCTCTAGTAATATCCTCTAGGAAATAGGAAAAAGAGCATTCAATTTAGCATCATCGAAAATGGTCGGCATATAATGGTTAAAAAGTAAATAATGAAATTAGTATCAGCATAGTGTTTGACATGCAAAGACATTAAGGTCTTAGCATCCTACTTTACTTTTAATCCTTTCTAGTAGCATAGCTTTTGGTGCCTATGTTAGTGTTACAACGGTACAAATGTGCATTATACAGCTGGGATGAATAGGACAGTGTATTGGGATCTCATGCACATAGCAATTTGATTGCTAAAGTCTACCATACATGTTAGGGAACCTATCTACTTTTTGTACATTAATGAATCAACCAAATCTGAATCTGAATCTACTGAAAACTTTAAAATATGTATCATAAAAGTTGCTTAGGGTTTATTGTCCATTATCCTAAACTTCTTCAGAATCTCAATTGCTTACTTACCCGTGTTCGAGGACCAGCTCACCTCAACTCAGCCAAATCTCCAATACCACGAAATAATACATGTCAAATTCACTTGCCAGTTTCTTATTGCACCATGGGATAGAGTTTTTTAAACTAACTGTTAGGACCAGGTAATCTACATACAACAAATGAATCCACATGCAATAAATGAATCATGCATGTGAACAAAATGCACGCTTAGTAAAAACACAAATATTAATAAATATATATAGTGAAATAAGTTAACTAAATGCACAAAAATATTGATCAAATTTTACCACTATCACTACCTTAGATGTTTTATAAGGTGTTATAGGGGTTGGAATGACTTTAGCGATTTCCTGCATTCCACAAACATAAATTAGCATAATATAATAAGGAATATAAGATAATTGAACATATAAAAGACAATATTCAAGCTTACCTCATGCATCATCATAATAGCGTCTTGCCCTCGTGCATTTGTTAACATTTCCATAAAAGTAGTGAATATCATTGAATCCCCATAGTAGCATCAGTAACACCCATGGGTACATTCTTAAAAAAACACATAATAACATAAAAATAAGAAAACCTTGATCGAAAAACTGATAAGAAAATAGAATCGGTAACACCAAATATGAGTTGAGTGAGCATTGAAGATCTGTCCAACACTTTGAGGCAAGCTTATCACAATGTTCCAACATGCATTTAACTAGTCACAAACAAACTTTTGAAGTATCATTTTAAAGTTATTTCTAAAAACAAATCCAACCTCTAACTAAATCAACAACATAAATAATACAAATACAAAAAGCAACATAAATACCTGGTCTGCCATTTTGTATAGAATAATGTAATAGAAATCTGCGAAGAAAAGTTTGTGGACACTAGTTAGGATCATTACATAAATAAATGTTGAAATATATGACAACGTGTAAAACCATAAAATTATTCTGAAATATGTTGGTTTAAACTTCTATGCTTGTAATACTAATTTCATTGAGGAGTTCTTTGGATTATATTACAAAGGGTAATGCACTGTCTTAAATTGTTGTCACATAATGCAAAGTAATCTCTGTAGAATATCTCCTTGTTGCCTATAAACATTACTTCATTATCTCATTGCAGCCACAATCAACTCCAAACCAGACCTTGCTTGCCTCAAAACCCCAGACCATACCTCAAGATGATTTGCTGCCACATAAAAACCTTAGGGGTGATTCGTTGCCACAAGAAACCCCTTATAGGTGGTTCGCTTCCACAACTGATAGCTCAGGGATGATCTGTTGTCATCAATAGTGCCTCAGAGGTATCTTTCTATCTTAGAATTGCTTCATAGACATATTGCTGCTACAGTGAAGCCTCAGATTTAATGTGTTGCTATAGATAATGCCTTAGAGATAGGCCAATGACTCAGATAATGTCTCAGGGATGATTCGTTTCCCAGATAATGGCTCAAGATAGTTTGCTGCCATAGTTAGTGTCTGTTCGATCATTTATATAACAACATTCGGAAGTTGGATTAAAGTGATAGATTTTAGAAAATTAAATGAAAGTCTGGTTGGTTAACTCTCTGCAATTATCGATTGAAACCAACGAGGTTCCATATATGGTGCTCAAAAAATAAACAGTGTTCCTAACAAACAAGCATCATTTTGTATATAAAATATTTAAAAAAATTATCACCAGTTTATATTACACTGTAAAATCAACATTTGAAAAGCAATGCATATGAAGCATATTAAGCATGCATGGAAACTACTAATCAGATTCCAAAGAATTATTATGGTAGATGAAGCGATATGGTGTGTTGCCTTAGAAGAGCACCAATATGCAATAAAGAACCCTGAAATATTCTTGGAAAATGACAAGACATAAAATAATGTAGAGCACTGGTGGCAGAGAGGGTATAAAAACTCAGAATTATGTTTAACCCTCCAATATAGTTAACCACACATGGAATAAGTGAATTCAAATGAATGACAATGCAGTGAATGCCCATGAGCTCTGGTTTCATCAATTCATGAGTAAATGTTGGTGTGGGATTAAACCAAATAATGCCAATTTCATGCCTCATACTTCTAAAAGACCCAAGCTACAAATATCATGGCTTTGTATTATACCTATCCGCAGATTTGTGCAGATTTGAGATGTTCAGAGGAGAATCAATCATGTCTCCATAACACCCCTCTCGAACCTATTTCATGCTAACGAATCAGAGTCTAGTGCCAAACACATGATCACATATCCAAGCAAAAGATCATCCCAGTGCATCTCCTAGAATGGTGGGTATCAAGTGACTCAATGTGGCCATTTATTGCACAGAAGTTGAAATATATAACAATGAGCCAATGGGGCATGCATTTTCATAAAAGGATGACCTCATTTCTCAAAACACACCCAAAGGAACTAGGATTGTTACAATGTTGTATCTTGGGTTAGGGTGCAACACTATCATGTTATAAGACACAATTGCATATAAAAGGTTATACTCCATGGGATACATAAAGAAAATTCCTTTTCTTGTCTTAATTAGAAAGGAGACAATTTTTCATTAACAAGAAAGAATTGTTATTTAGAAAGGAGGCATCATCCAATGAAGTTTGAGATGGTGAAGAATGCACTATACAGTACATTTCAGGTAATTCTGTTCAGGAAAATCCCATCTCACTTGTTAATAATGAAACTCATGAGTATGGGTTTAAGCATTCAGATGCAATTGAAAGATATCAAGATCATGTAGTTGAAAAATAAGAGCAAATTGAACAGGTTTACAGAAGTGAAACTCACGATGATGAAGAATGAAAATCACATAAGGATTATAACAGTAGCCAAAATGATGGTTGTCCCATGTTGTCTAACGTAGTTTCTTTGAAATTTGGAGATCATCAACTGATTCATTCATCATACAATGAACCTCAAGAAGCTTATGAGAATATTTGAGTTTCAGATGTTGGTTTGCAACCTCATAACTCATCTATTGAGGATGAAGTTCATGAAGACAAATTTCATTATTTAGAGTCCAGACAATGACAAACAGTTTTATGGCCTTGATGAATTGCATGGTTCGGAAGTGGACAGTGTCTCTAGTATGTATGAGCCAATGCCTAGTGTTTTCCAGCATGCAGGTGAGTCATCTCATTACAAGATTGATTGGATTCTTGTCTACACACAAATAGAGAGAAATACTTCAAAGTAGAAATTAAGTTCTTCATGTAATTATAAAGAAACATAACCAAAAGCGGCTCAGGAAATTGTTGATTCTTCAGATAGTTTTGAAGGAAGTATTGATGTGTTCGCTAGTTCATTAATGCCTTCACTCTATTCTAGTTCCCCTAGTATTAATATTAATGATGTGTTCCCTTTGTTGTAATGATTTCAATACTCCACTAAACAAGCGCAACATTCGATAGTAATGATGTGTTCCTTGTTCAAGTATGGATGAATTTGTTCTTGAAAAAGTAGTCACAACTGAGGAGAATGTTCAAAATAATCCCAATTCCTACAACTATACCAATGAATGCAGCTACGCAAGGAAAATAATACCAATGCCAACATATTTGCAAGGGAAATACATCAAATTGAAAGGAAAATACCTGTGGAAAATAAACCCTTTGTTGTCTTCCTTGAAACTTCTAGCTCAGCTTCAAGTTCCTTTGCAAAATAACAGTGAAAGCCCTATCATATAAAAACTAAAACAATTTAGTGCCAAATATATTTTCTGCCTCTACACCACAAAAGTTTCGGTGGTTTCAGTGGTCCTGTTTCCATTTTAAGATGGCCTAGCCCGCTATTTCATGCTATTTCTCGTCCATGTCTCTAACTTTTCATAAGAATGAGGGTCTTAATATCTATCTCTCGCCACCCATGAATAAATGAGTATGTACTCTGCTGCCGTTGGGCCTCATGTCCTTAATGCCCATCACAGAAACCCTAGTAACGTGGCTTTAATAGATCAATAACTTAACACAAGCGCATTCTTGTCAACAAGACTGCAATTTCATAACCAAAACCAAAAGTCTGAAAATGACGAATTATTCCTCTAAGTTCGGCCGAGTCCCTTTGAGTTATTATAAGAAAACCCTTAGCCTTAGGCCAGAGAAACCTTTTAAAAATACATTACAGGGATAGTATTTTATCCAGTTCATGGATGAAGGATGTTAACTAATATCCCTAGCCTAATTCGACAAACAAACACATACCTGGTAGTGGGTGCCAAGAAACTGGTAGACCCAGCCGCAATTCGGCATGACTTCGAGGACCCATAGCATAGCCAACTAGGGTTGCACATTCAAGTAGAAAACAAGATGAGTATGTGATGAAAAAACAAGAGAAAAGCTATAAAACTAAGAAACTATTTAAGTTTATCACCTAAAACGAATATGCACTTACCTAAAGAGACTATCCAAGCTGGAAATCCTTTCTGAAAATAGAGACTGTCTCAGCCCACATCGTGTTATACCACTGAAAAGAACCAATTTCGAAGGCAACCAGAAGTGGGAAGCTTGATCAAAGGCAAACAGTGGCGAGGTAAAGCAGCGGGTAGAGAAAGATAACATAGAAAGGCATAGGTGAACCATTTGAGGACTCGACGGACTAACACTCATGGCTCAACAACCCTAGGAGATCACCTCAAGACACATAATGTACCAGGATCTAATACCACGACCGTTGGATTTGGAAGAGGCATCTGCACCATAGAACCAATGCATATTCCCACGAAAGGGTTCCAACTGGAGCCTCCTTGGTAGTCGAATGGTGAATAACCCTAGGCATACGACAACCAGGGTACCAACTGGAGGCTCCTTGGCAGTCGAACCATGCATAACCCTAGGCATACGACAACCTGTTTATTAATGTAAGGTTGAAAGGAGGCGATATGGCCATAATTGCCATAACACTTAAACATTTATGGAAAGTTAATAAAATATCAGGTTATACGTTAAATCACACCAATAAACGTGAAGTTTCCAGCCAGATTATGGAACTTACAGTCATGTATAATGGTAAATTATATATGTGCTGAAAAACCATAGTCCAACATTTCATTGCAATTTAAATTAATGAATTATGCCATGTTCTTTTGAAAGTAAATAACCATAATGCTATTGGTAATTCATGGATTATTATTAATATAGAAAAAGTTTGTTTTACTATAAGTTACCTTATTAGTTAGATGTGTAACATTAATACTTTTATTGTTTTTATTGTGCCATTAAAAATAATAAAACTATGATTGAAATTACACTAATTTTATATATTCTCTATCTATTTTACTATTTACACTCAATTTAATAATAATAATTAATAATTAGCATATATTTAACTTTATATATTTAGTTTATTTTCACTTATCTTAATACTTAATAGATTCTAATTTAAATCTTTTATGTTAAGTTCATTAATAACAAACATATATTTAACTTAATTTGTTTTCTTATAGGTTTAATAATATTAACTTCCATAAGAATTTTAAAATGTTATGTTATTTTACATAGGTTAAGGTTCCATAAAAATAAGGTTTGAAGTTGCTTTTTTGAATTGACTTATTATTGATCTACTTGTTGTACTATAGGTAGTGTATCTATTTTATAGTAAGTAATCATTGTACTATAGGTAGTGTCTAGTAATTTTTTAAGGAGCATTCATCAAAACAAAGAAATCTAATGAACCATAATAAATATCATATTTATTGAAGGGATTTTATCATCATAAATTACCAAAATGTAATTTGAGTGACTACTAAAATTCTACTATTACAAATAGATAAAAAAATTCATTCCACATTCATATATACTTCAAGGTGGAATGTGCTATTCTTTAGTAATTACACCTTATTATATTGACATCTTTAATTATGTAATGGCTATCAATCCTTCACTCTTTATTTGATTATTGTGACTTATTGTAATTGTTTTGCATGTAGGTAAATTATTTAAATAGAAATGCCTCCAAAATGGAAGGGTCAATGAACTAATTTTTTTTTATGTATATTTTAAAACATCAAATATTTATAATGTAAAAGATATTCCATATATACCTCATTTTAATGATGATGCTAATGAAGATATGAATGAAGAGTATTTTGTTGATATAGAAATTATTGGCAATAAAAAGGAAGGACATGATGGTGGATCTAGTAGTTTGAGGAGGAAGGCTTTCTAAAAACATGAATTCCGAGAAGAGTGGATGATAAAACATCCTTGGGTGTATAATATCAATGTTGAATATCAAAAGACTCATATGAAGTGTAAAATTTGTGAGAAATACAAGGCTCAAGGTCCATGGAGTATTGGAGATGGATTTAATACGATTCAATCAAAATATGACACTGAAAGGTTTGAAAATCCCATTAAAGAACACATAGTGGCTATAACTGAGGCTAATAAGGAAATGGTCAGAACTACCATTTAGTTAGCATATTTTATTGCAGAAAAAGATATTTCAATTTTTACTTATGAAGATCTTTGTCATATTCAAATGCATCTATAGACGCCCAATATGCCTTCTCGAGTGGAGTATTCTTCCTACATAAATAGAAAAGAAGCTACTAAATGTATTCACTCTATATCAAATTATCTTGAAGAGGTGCAAACTAGAAAAGTGTTAGAAAATCCCTTTTTCTCTATAATGTTAGATGAAAGTATAGACAATGGGTTGGAACAACACCTTGTTGTGTATTCTACATATCTAGATTTAAAAGGTTTGGGCCCTCTAGTCACATAATTTATGAAAATGATTATTGTTCCTAGTGGAAAAGGAAAGACTATATATGATACCATCGTTAATTTAAAGGAAACAAGGTAGTTTGAAAATGAGAAACTAATAGCAGTTTCAACTGATGGTGCTTCATCTATGGTTGGATGTGAAAATGGATTTTTCACACTACTAAAGAATGATTTAGCAAATTTGATTGGCACTCATTGCATTTCACATATTGAAGCATGTGTAGTATCATATGCTTTGAAAAAGATACCTGAGTATTGTTATGTAGAGAAAATAACAAGCAAAGGTATACTCATGGGTTGGAAATTTAGCAAAGAGAAATAATATGCTCATTTCCTTATTAGAGATAATGGAATTGGAATCCTTGAAAGTTCTTCAAATCCATTGGATTCTATGGCTCTCTATTTTGAGCATGTAGAAGAGAGAAAGAAAGAATTAATTGTATCATAAGGCAAGGATTTTTTTAATTCAATTTTGTTTAAAAATGCTTGCTGATATTTTGAAGGAGTTGAATAATCTAAACGAAAAATTTCAAGAATATAGTGTGGATGTCACATTTCTTGGAATAGCTATTAACCATGCACTAAATACTCTTAAAATATATTTTTGTATACTAAATTATTTTGTAGAAGGTGTTTTACATCTTGCTAAATTTTTGAAAGACTCCAAAGGTGGTTTCCTTGAAAATGTTGACAAAGAGGGGAATACCCATAGACATGATTTTTTGTATATTTCAATCCATGATGAACAATTTTCACAACCAATGGTAGCTTGCATTGAGGGCTCCCTTCAGAGTTGCATACAACTTACAAGAAATTATGTCCAAGCATTGATTGAGAGTTTCGATTCAAGATTTCCAGATCTTCATCTTTTTAATCCAACAAGTTTGTTTAGTCCTTTTCATTACCCATCAGATATTTATGTCAGAGAAAATAGTGTAAAGAATTTTCTTAAAATACTTTTTTCACATTTGCAACATAAAACATGTAATGAAGGTGAAAATGTACTAATGTTTGATATTACAACCTGTAAAAGAGAGTTATATCAATTCATTGACGTGGTTTATTTGAATAGAGAAAGATTCTTAATTAGGTCAAGTATGGAATTCCACTAACCAACTAGCTAAATAATTCCAACGACCACATAGGATCTAATATAGGATTCCTCTTGGAAGCATCCTGCCTATTCATCCAACAACATCCCGTCTATGAGGAATTTTTGTATTCCTCCAACAAGCTCCAAAATCAACATAGTTGCCTCAGGATTTTTCCCCTATAACCATATTGGCTAACTCTTTTCCCTTACTGAGATCATTTATCTCTAGGGAAAGGAAATTTGGGCAAGCAAGCATTATCGACCCCTCTGGGAAGACAACCACCATCAACCCAAGGCCTCCTGGCCTTTCACAACTATCCACAAATGTATGACATATAAAATTCTCTTTTGGCACTCTTTCCCATAATAGTTTTCATAGCAAACCAGATGTACATTAACATTAAAATAAAAGAAACATTATGTACATCATGCATTAGTACTTGACCCTTAGAATGGGTCGACAATATCTAGATTGATAGGAAACATAATTGACATACAAGTGGTATACATTCTAATTTTCCAAATAACACAATCATGTATCTCAAATTGGATTCTTTTGTGATTCATAATGTGATGATTAAGATATTTCGAAAAATCACATGGAGAATTATTGGTCGACTTGTTTCAAACCTCAATCTAGGTTCATCATTAGGACGAGAATGAGGAGAAAGATCAACAAATTTCAAAAATCTATCATAGAGATACTGTTGGCATTATGTTTCTGGTATGGTTATATGTTACAGATGTTGTACTTGATGGCAACACCCATGGCATGGCTCTCAATATGATGAGAATTAAGAAGTACGCAGGAGAAAAGTTCACGGAATTTTATGCAGAGAAAAGTTATAAAAGTTTATTTCATGTGGAGAAAAGTTCACGAAATTTTAATGCAGAGAAAAGTTTATTTCATGTGGGAAAACTTACCTTTGGTCCATGGTAGTTAGTCCTTGGAATTTGAACCTATGGTTTTTGGACCATGGCATCTCGAAAGACGTGTTGATCCCTAGTATTGAGTTGATGGTATTGGTTTGTTATGGTTTTGGCCCATGGTATTGTTTTATTTTATTATTATTATTGAGCCCCATGATCCATGATTTGAGGAAGAGTTGCCTATATAAAGCAAAGGAGATCATTTGGCTTAGGTATGCTTTTGGGTTGAATATCTTAAGATCTGAAATATTG
>APFE030201912.1:17402-39455 GCA_000404065.3 Pinus taeda
ATTCCACATTCGAGGATGAGAATTTTATACAGAAGTATCCAGAACTACTCAAGCATTGAGGACAACACTTTTTTGAAGGAGAGGGGCATGTTGAGTCCCTATAATACTACTGATTACCCCATTACTATTGCAGTTGTACCCCTTATTAATATTTTTGTGCCCTTATTGTCCCCATATTGTTATTACTGTGCCCCATAGAATCCCTCTATTGTTATTTTTGTGGCTTTATCTTATTATTGTTAGGTCGGCTAGGTTATATTGTGACTCCTTAAAATCCTATATATGGAAAGGAGGTTTTATCATTGAATCATCCAAGAATTGTTCATTTATGTAATGTAAAGGAGGTTGCCCCCTCGAAGAGGTTGAATTCTAAGGCGTTGATCTATCTTTTCTATCTTTTCTTGAGCCGGTTTCATAACATTCCTTGTATTGCAAGACTTGAAGAATAAGAAAATAATGCAAGTGTCCTAAGTCTATCATTTCAAACTTTTTTTAAGGTTGGACTTCACATGGTTTATAAGGTTGGGATCACTACTAGTAAGGATAATATCATTAACATAAAGAACAAGAATGATAAGAGACTTACCCACTTTCTTGGAGTAGACAATATTGTCAGAATGACACCTAGAAAATCTAGTATCTAAAAGAAAGCTATCCATTTTGGCATACCAAGCCCAAGGGGCTTGCTTGAGACCATAAGGGGATTTCTTAAGCCGACATACAAGGCTGGAGTCTATTTGTATAAAGCCAGAAGGTTGTTCCATAAAGATTTCTTCATGCAAGTTCCCATGCAAGAAGGCAAATTTAACATCCATCTGATGGAATTCCCATTTAAAAGAGGCAACAAGGGAAAGAACAAGGCGGATAGAGTTCATTTTGGCAACAGGGGAGAAGGTTTTAATATAGTCAATGCCTTCAACTTGTGAAAAACCATTAGCAAAAAGACGAGCTTTATGCTTATCAACTTTTTTATCTGGTCCAAACATGGTTCTGTAAAACACATTTGCATCTAACAAGTTTTCGTCCCTTTGGAAGAGGAACAAGATCCCATGTATCATTTTCCAATAATGAACGATATTCTTCATTCATAGCATGCATCCAAATCTGAATGGCTTGAAGCTTCTGCAAAGGCGTTAGGATCATGATTCGCTGAAGCTTGAGGCAGTAAAGAAGAGGCTCTATTGAACTGAAAACGTGTACGTCGCTGATCTGTAGGATCACCTGCAAGAGAACCTACTGCATCCCGAGTAGCACGAACCCATTTTGGAAGTTGAGGAGCTGAAGGAGGATCCTGAGAAGGTGGGGGAGGATTGTCATCCTCACTGTCATCATCTGAAGAAGAAATGTTTTTAGAAGTAGAAGGGATAGAGAGAGGTGGCACATCCACTGAACTAGGCTCGTAGGCTGATATATTTTCAGAAAACTTTACATCTCTTCTAATGATAAAATTTTTGGACTTAAGTGGAATAAGTCTATATCCTTTGACATCTTTAGAATATCCAAAAAAAATACATTTTTCACTCTTAGGTTCTAAAGCTTTATGTTTCTCATCCGGAATATGGGCCCATGCTTCACTTTCAAAAACACGAAAGTGACTTACATCCAGTTTAATTGAGCTCCATGCTTCTTTTGGAGTGATGTTATTTAAAACCTTAGTAGGAGTGCGATTTACTATGTAATTTGCACAGTTAATTGCTTCTCCCCAAAAATTAAGACTAAGTCCTTTAGATTGAAGCATACAATTAGCCATTTTCTTTAAGGTGCGATTATTCCTTTCAGCTACACCATTTTGTTGTGGAGTATATGCAACAATATATTGCATTTGAATTCCATGTTCAGTGCAAAACTTGATGAATTTTTTTTAACATATTCTCCGCCATTATATGATCTTAGCTTAAGAATTTGATGTCCAGATTGCTTCTCAACAAAGGTCTTAAAGGCCAAGAACATGTTAAAGACTTTACTCTTGAGTTTTAAGAAGTATACCCAAGTGCGTCTGAAGAAATCATCAATGAAAGTTAAGAAATACTTGTAGCCAGAGAATGAAACAACTAGAAGTGGACCACATAAATCACTATGCACAAACTGTAAAGGGGCTGAGGCGTGCCAAGAGGCATGCTTTTCAAAACTATCCTGATGATGTTTTCCGAGTACACATTTGGAACAAACACCATCTCTGCAAGGTACCATAGGAAGACCTGTCACCATATTTTATGTACATAGATTTTGAAGGGAGCGATAGTTTAAGTGACCAACCAAAGTTTGCTCACTTCATCATTATGAGCAAAAAATACTGAGGGAAGTGTTGATGACCCAAAATTGTTAAACTTATACAACCTTGTAGAATCATCAACAATGCCAGTAGCTAAAATCTGTCTAGGATATCTTAGGTCCTTAATTACAACATCATGAGGTGAAAATTCAACGATTTTACCTTCACCTGAATTGAGTTATCTGATATACAGATAGAAGGTTGTAGGATAAGGTTGGAACACATAATACATCATTAAATTGACCATTGTCTAGATGAATAGTTCCAACCCCTACAACACTAAGAGATCTATCATCACCAACGTATATATTTTTGGTGTTACAATCATTTAAAGAAGAAAACATGGTTTTGTTTTTGGCCATATGATAAGAAGCTCCAGAATCAATGAGCCACCCATGAGAATGAGAAGAAGAAGATACATTAAGTGCATAACCAGACCAAGATGCTTGACAACCACTTGCATAAATTGCTATTCCTGAAGATGAAGTTGAAGTTGAAGAATGATCCAAATGGATGTTATGCTTCTTCATTGCTGCTTTCAAGGCTTCCATCTTCTTAAAGCATTATTCTAAGTGGCCATCTCAATTACAAAAGTGGCAATGTCTATCAATCTTCTTCCTTTGTTTTTATTAGCCTTATCATTTTTTGAAATGATTTTTCATTTTGACACTGAAATTTCCTAGGACCCTTGTTTGGTTTAGGACCATTCTTTTTAGGATACTGCTTCTTAGGATTCTTTGAATTTGGTTGGTGCTGGGCGGCTAAGGTTTTCTTAGAAGAGTTTCAAAGATTAAGAAGACCAAGATGTAAGAGTTTTTTTTGTTCTCTTATTAAAGAATCACAAAAGGCATCAAAAGAGGGGGGCTTGTAGTCTTGTCCTTGAGAAATAAAGGCTTCTCCAGTAGAATGGAAGGTGGAAAGAAACATAGAGTAGGGTGGTCCCAACTTAGTAAGAATGGAATAGATAAGGCTACCATCTTCTTTCTTAACCTTAACACCTTCCAAGAGAAGTCTAAGGGTCTTGAACTTGGACAAAAAATCTTCAATGGAAGAAAAATTATTGGGGTCCAACGTAAGAAACACATTTTCGAGTTGATGGGCTCTAATTTCATGTTAATTCCAAAAACTTTAGTGAGATGTTTCATTGCTTCATTAGGGGTATCAAGTTCTGCGATATGGAATCTATGGTCTGGAGAAATAGACATCCCTATCAACCCACATGCTTGATCTTGCCTATTTTCCCATTTGGTTGCCTTATCTTCATATTTAGGTTTAGTTTATTGGTCTGATGCTATTCTGTAAAGACCTTTACTTCTAAGTAAACCACAATATAGGACCACCATTGGAAGTAGTTGGTGCTTTCAAGAATAACTTGGCATATACTTTCCATTTTAATAGAAACTAAAGCTGTAGATGCTTAAACTAAGTGTTGCAATGGAAATATCTCGAAAAATTAGGCTGATTAAAAAAAAACGGCTCTGAAAACAACGTCCAGATGAAGAAGTTATGGCTTTTTGAAGAAAAGTTGTTGAGGATGCCGACGAAGTGCGTGAATGTGCGGAAATGATGATAATGTTATATTTTAAAAAAAATCCTCCCCCCCTTTGCAAACTTAATCTAATTAGCTCACTTAAAAAAAAGATTTTATGTGACTCACTTTTATAAATAAGTGAAAGTCACTTTTACAATGGTACTTTATGAGCTACCCACTAAATTGTAACTTAAATAAAAGATAATGAGACTTTAGAATTATAAGTGACTCATTTTTTATACTGAGTGAGAACACTTTTACATAAAGTAACTTTAAAACATAAGTTACATGTGCTTTTTGAAAAAGTAACTCAACAAAAAGAAAGACTTGAACTCAAGACTTCTATTATCATAAAATAACTTTGGACCAAGTGAGCTAGTTTAAAAGGTTAGTAATTTTTGGAAAAGAGGAAGGGTTTTTTTTTTTTTTAGTCATCGAAGTTTTGGGGTGCGTGCTTACTTGAAAAAGCTCTTATTGCCTACAAAACAAAAAACCACACAACCGAACACGGACATATAAAAAAAAAACTTATGGCTTGAAGTTAGCTTTTGCTGGAAACTTAATATTTTCCTCAATGTTTCTGATTTTCTGAGATCACACTAGGGCGCGACAGAAAAGAGCATACACACGAGAAAAAATCTTCCTTTCTGTTTCTAATTTGGCTAGATCACACGAAGTCGCGGGGAAAAGAGAATACGCAGAAATCAAAGGTATAGATCCGATAATAAAAAGTAAAGAGATAAATAAATCGAACTGTATACCTCCAGATCTTAAAAATGACGTAGCTAGGGCTACCAGAAACCTTTTCGCGTGAAACGAAAGGGGTTCCTCACTGGAACAAATGCTCCTAACAGAATAGAGCAGTCCTTTCAGCCCGAAAGCAATAAGAAATAGTAGATCTGGGAAACGACAGTCAGATGCAGTTGTACCGACTTCCGATTTGGATCACCAACGGATACAACCCTCAAATAGCTCTGATACCATGTACGAATTTACATGGTAAGTTCCTCAGATAGAACACCAAAGGACACAGATCACAAACAGATCATAGATTAATACACCAGTATTCTTAACGTGGTTAAAATCCTGAAAGAGGGAAACAATCCAAGGCCTGAGCCAACGCGGCCACTTCAGACAATTTATTAATAAAATAAAGAAAATTTACATAAGCTTCTCTCATGAACGGTTACACTACAAATGATCCTCCATGCTCTTTAAATAGAGATGATGGACTAATCGAGTGTTATGCCACGGATGTGTTGATAATACCCTGTCGGATCACTTCATGTCTAGAACATATCTTGACCATCGGATTGTAAGTTACAAAAGTACATAGTAAAGAAACACACTTTACCTAACTCTACACTAGACCAAGTTATACTTAACTATTTCCTATGCCTCGGAATATCCTAACAAATGGAGAATACTGGGAAAAATCCCCGATGGAAACAAAATCCACACTATCTGTCAATTGATGCAAAGTTCAAGAGTCATCAATTGATGGTACAAGGAATCAGACGTTGGCTATTAGGATATGATATGTTGGGTGTCGGGAGATTGAGACCCAACTATCGATATTTCCTTACAATACCAATAACGCACAATATAGTATTAGACATGGCATGCTAGCATGGTGGGATTGTTAATGTGGCACTCTGACATGATGTGGACATGGCATGCTGATGTGTTGCTTATATGGCATGTCAATGTTGTAGGTGACTTTTCATGATTATGTGGTACGAGGTATGCCCTTAATGACATGACATGCTGATGTGACATGTCAATGTTGTAGGATGACATGGACTAGAGTGCATAGTGGAAGCCAAGTGGTAGTGGAAATGTAAGTGACATGGACATCATATGTTGGGATATCGATTATCGGGTATTAGTTGTCGAGCAACATGAGATCCATATGGATTCCCTGATACTAATGGATCTTGAAATTTCTTATTCAATGGAAATAACCCTATAAGATTATTTCCATCGATCAGGTTGGGGAAAGTGTTGTGAGCAATTTTTTCATGTATTGCCAACATGTTGATGGTCCAACTACCTGAGCATGGACCATCAATTAATAAGAGTGAAGTTGCAACATTGGATAGACTATTAGTTGGTTGTTGGGCTATCAAGAGGTTGGGACCTCCGTATTGGACTTTCCCTCCAATACTAACAAAACCCAAAACCTCGTTAGCTACCAGAGATATGTCTTCCTATTATTTGATGGCAATGGAGCAAATATCGTCTTTTCAAGGTATTGAGTGTTGGGAGGTTGAAACAAGGCTACCGAGTTTGCTCCCAAAACTACCGAAACCAAGTAAGGATTGCAACAAGGCATGATAAGTGGAAAATGCCATGGTAAAGGTTTCCTTGTTCCATTGACATGGCATTACATGATGGGAACATGTGGGAAAGGGGTTTCACATGTCTGTCACGTGGAAGTAGAATGAATGCCCCATGGTATTTGGAAAGAAATATTCAAAGAGGCATAACTTTGTGTCCATAACTCATATTTGGAGGAAATTTATATCACTAGAAATATCTCGTAGAGTAGAAGATATTGGTAGTGTTATAAAGGAGTTTAAGAGGAATGTTGAGAATCCCATCTCCATACTTCACATTGGAGGTTAGGTTGGATACCCCATAGCCTTAATCAAGCTTTAAGAGGTTGGGTGTGTTATAGAGCATCTAACAAAAGCGGTGCCCATTGGTTAAAAGTGTGTGCAAATTGGTCACACCTATTGGCTACAACAAGAGGGGGGAGAAGGTCTTTTGTAATTGTGGCACCCTATGATTATGGAAAATAGTGTTAGATGGACAAAAAGGGAAAGACCCTACAATTTCGCAACCATGCAATTGTCTTGGTATTTTGCAAAAGAAGGCACAAAAACATAAGTGTTGTAATGTCCATAGGTTTTTAACACCTTTGATACAATCCATAATAGTCTCTGAAATTTCCTTAACATGGAAACCTAAACGAGTCTTTGGTCACCAATGTGGATAGGGCGTTATTTTCCTCTTTTGAAATTTGTGCTTGTATGCTTATGGAACCTTGTTATATTTTTTAAGTTGAGAATCCATCTTGGTCCCTTGAAATGTTTCTCTTTTTTTCCACTATGAAACTTATTGATGGTTTCTTATTGATTTCTTAGCCCACCTAACTTGCAATTGTGTCTTGAGGAATGTAAATTAGGCTAAATGAAGTATTCTTCTTCTACATTATTGGCCATGAGAAAAATTTCATGTCCAACCCTATTTTGTGAATACAAAGGGGAAAAAGGGAACCAATGACACCCAAATATTATATTTGCCATATCTGGACATGCATAGATGTTGGACTTGCCCATGTTGAATTGTAGTGATTTGTAGTGTGTATCAACCATATATTTGGGAATCCAGATAATATTCATAGTGGTGGCCAATTTCATGTTTAACCACTTGGGGATATGATTCATTGAAATCAATTTTGTTAGGGCCCTTTTGAAATCACCATGGATCATATGCCCCCAACAAGATACCTTTTAATTTCTGCCATTGTATCATGGAATAGGCCACTAGGATGTAAGCATAAATAAATTGATAGCATGTTGCATTAGCAATTTTGCATACTTCAATGAAATATGTGTAACATCTCAGTTGCATATCTTGGACATACCAATAATGTATCCAAGGTTGCATATACTACTATTTTACTTCGTCATATCTATGAAGCCATTAAAATGCATTCCATATTAACTCAAATTCCATTAATTAAATGAATTGCAGTGCCCCTTTTTCCTTGGATAGTGCCATATTTCTTGTACAAATTCGGTTGCTTGGTATTTTTATTGTGCCTACTTTTTGTATCATATTTTCCTTTGATCAGCATGCCCATAATCATCTAAATATCATGGGAATTGATAGGGTGTGCCTTGTACAGTCACAAGAACCACTCTTGGTGCACATCGTTGATAAATAATTTGATGCAACATGCTATAACCCTAGCGCTATGAAACATTATAACTTCTAATACAATCAAAGAAATGGACACTCTAAGAGGTTTTAACTTGTCTTGTAGGACATACAAAATGAGTTGAAGTTCTAGGAATGGGTAAACATTTATAAGGTCATGATCAATTAGATGAGTGTTCTTAACATTTCCCTTCAAGTTTGGAAGCACCTCAACACTATAATCCTTTTTCAATCACAACTTACCTTTGATGGGATTTATAAACCACAACCTTTGTTTGCTTCTTACTTCTCACCTTAGGCTCGAATTTATAGTCACTGGCATTAACTTTTCCAATATCAACAAGGATGAACCATCACTTATGGTTGTACATTGTTGTAACTTCCATATGAACCCATGGTGTGGGGTGAGAAGGAATGTTCCTATTAAGGATGGAAAATCCACCATCTTTTCTTCAGCATGCTCAAACATGGTTAAGAACAAAATGAATTTGAAGAAAGTGAAGAAAAAATCATTATGTTTCTACATTTATAACTAGAACGTACATTTAATATGGTTAGGTAGATCCCATATCTGTCTCACTTGTATAGAGATTTAGTTTTAGATTCCTTACAATCACCCATCTTTTAAAAAAAGTGACTTTAAATAAACAAATCCATGTACTGACAAGTTGTCCCATCAATAACAATGCCTAACCTGTATCCACCTTGCCATATCCCAATCTTATAAGTGGCTTCAAACTTGATGTACATTAAACCCATGACACAACTTGAATGTTGACGCAAGCTATCACTAACAAACTTTAGCTTGATATGCCTATACAAGGTCTACCAACAATACTGTAGATATTTTGTTGATAAGGATTCACCCAAATTTCTACTTGACATTGTCATTACTATGAAAGTAACAAATTGAGCATTGTTGGTTTGTTGTTCACCCCCTTTGAGCACAAAGGTGTGGCATATACTTGAAGGAAATGAAAAAATGAATTAACTGTCATGAGAAAATGAGAGGACATATAACATATAGAGGAGTACATTCTGGAAAACACAATCTAATCCAATGCATTAGGATTGTGTTAGGTTGGGTTAGGAATGTGCTCAAAATATGTTATGGTATTTCTAGAAAATGTCCTGACATTGATGGTCTGCAATGCACATCAAAGAATGCCGTGATAGCCTAATTTATGTAATTGACTTGAAATTTACCGATTATTAGTAATGTTAACAACTAGATTATCGGTATCCTCCTTAGTGATAGCACTAAATGAAACATTAGATTAGTAATATTATATATCATTCATCATAAGGTGAACTAAGCCCACTCTGTTTGTTATTATTAAATAAGGCATCCATTATAGTTAGTATTGACTAAATGTAATGTGGCCATATTAAAGAAGGTCCACTAGGTAGTTAATTTTTTTCATGATTAGGGTTCTCTTGTTAGCTATAAATAAAGATAGGGTCCTCATGAATTATGTGTGAATGAATATTGTATTTAGAGCTTAGCTCATTGAGAGGTCACCCTACCTTAAGAGGCAAGTGAAGAGGAGTGGATCTCTTCCATAGAAGGATCATTGTTACACAATATTTTTTCATACCTCCTTTTCACTTCTTGTTCCACATCCGGAAGTGCCAAAATGTTGACAACTACGAACTATATTCATCATGAAACACATACTGAAACATCCTTGAAGAATGGAAGAAAAAATTCCCTGAGTCAATTCTGGAGAAGGTTGACTGAAACCTTAAATTTCAGGACCAACGCTCTTTGCTCCACTTCCTTCCCGTGCTGATGGTAGGTTGCAGTTCTTTGACCTAGCGCTGTTAGTGCGGATTTTGATATGAAAATCCACACTGCACCTCTTCTAGCAAGTTTTCTCAAAATGGAGGAGAAGCTTCATATGCTATAAACTTCGAGAAACAACGAGTTGGATGTTGTTGGGTAGAGATATGGTCAAGATCTCCCATTTGGATCTCTTTATCCTACCTTTAAGATCCTTCCCCTTGAGATGTGGACCTTTCTCCCTCTTTAGTGGATCCTAAATCCCTCTCCCTTCTTATAAATCAAATCCCTTCCATCCCCAAATGGTTGGTCATTGAATGCCTGCATTCCTATGTTTCCCATCTAACTTAGAGAAAGAGTGCTTAAAGAGTCTTGGCTTGGAATTGGACATCCACCAAAAGGAGGTATCCAACATCAAGGAAATGGTTGTATGCTTCCTTTTTTATTCATTAATATATACATTTGATGTTCACTTTCCATAAATGTCTAAATATTTATGCATTTAGCTTGATACTCCTTGATCTATCAAGTAGTTTATGTTTGATATGTACTATGTATGCTCTTGTATTTCGTATTGTCTTTTGATCTCTCTTGCAGGTACTCGGGCATAAAGAACAAGAAAGGAGTGAGCCTGGAAGCTAGGAGATTGAAGCCATCACCAAAGGATTGAGTGATTAGCATTAGAGCAAGGTATGTTTCTCCTTCTCTCTATCTTTTTAAACATAAGCTAGGAAATTTTGCATTAGTTTGTTCAGTTTGTTGCTAGACCCATTGTTGGGTCCCTATAATATTAGTGATTACCCCATTACTGTTGTAGTTGTACCCCTTATTAATATTGTTGTGCCCCTATTGTCCTCATATTGTTATTACTGTACCCCATAGAATCCCTCTATTGTTATTTTTGTGGCTTTATATTATTATTGTTAGGTCGGCTAGGTTATATTGTGACTCCTTAGACTCCTATATATAGAAAGGAGGTTTTGTCATTTGAATCATCCAAGTATTGTTCATTTATGTAATGTAAAGGAGGTTGCCCCCTCAAAGAGGCTGAATTCTAAGGTGTTGATCTATCTTTTCTATCTTTTCTTGAGCTGGTTTCATAACAATTAATAATTATGAATCAATCAGGCTGACATTATAAACAAATAGATATCAAATTTCTTTCTAAACAAGTATTAATAGCTCCATAATTTTCACAACTCTCTCTTCTCAAAATGCAAATCTCATTGCCCTGAAGATGGACTCACCTAGCTAGTCCGAAATGTTGGTTTCATAAAAGGTTCACAGGTTTTTCCACTAGCATAACAAGTTTACATGTGTTTTGTGAATATTTCTATTATAAAGGGATTATAATAGAGATAGCACGATAGAAGGTTTATGGGTAAGTCCGTGAATAACCAAAGTTAAAGAGTGGGGTTGGTTATATATGTTCAGGCATAAAGATTTGTGAATATTTATGATGGTGTATAGAGTCCTAATGGAAAAGGGTTGATTATGGGACAGTCTGGGTTAATAAACAAATCATTTCTACATGAGCTTTAATAAAGGGTGCCTTAACCCATTAAGTAATGAAGATTTCACTCGACAGAGAGTCAAAAATTCTCGGGGTAAACAGACATTGCATTTTATATGCATATTGTGGGTATGTGTAGGTTTTCCTTCATCATTTTGGTATCAGAGTGCAATTGTGGTTGAAACATTTGGCATTAAAGCAGAACAAAGAAATTATGTGTGAAAATTTCTTTGAAAATAATTTAGAATAATGTTATGTTTTGAAGATGTCTATGTAGGTAAGAGGAGATCAGATTCTAATTTGACAAACAGTAGGCACACAAAGATGATGTGTAGCATAACTTGCAGATGCAAGAGACAGAGGCAAATCCATTCAAAGCGTAGGAAATGGTGGAACAAGATCATGCAGAGATCTTGAAGGTGAGATGGTATGTTTTTGTTTTAATATGATTTTAAGATTGGAGAGTTGTGGTTTTTATATTGATGCATAGGTAGCAGCATAAGAAGGTGAGAAGATCGCAGCAACCTAGAGTGAGGAGTGCTCAATTGGTTCCAGAGGAAAGAACCAAGAAAAATGGTAAAAGATTGAGCTCAGAAGAAATAAGCTTAGTGAAGCATATGTAGCAAGAAGGAGGCTTGTTACTGTAGAGGTATTGTTGCAACCCACAAGAATATCATAAGAGAAATTCCACAGAGGGTGCTGGTAGAATTTCTAAGGGACAAAAGAAGCTGGTAAGAGTTTCTAAGTGGAAGAAGAGGTGGTCAGAACCAAGTATTTCATTGTGATTGAAATACAAGAGGAAAATTGTGTTCCTAGTAGGTGCAAATGAGTTGCAGCCTAAAGGAGCATAAAGAAGAGTGCTCAAAAGAGGTTCCAGAGACACAGAACGAAGTGCTTGCCAAAAGACCAAGTACAGAGGAAAGCTTGGTGAGGTAAGTGGCAACAGGAAGGACTTGTTGTTGTAGAGGCTTTAATGCAACTCATAGTGAGTGAGTGAGGAGCTCATGAAGATAGAGATGGAGAAGAAGATGACTACTGATAGTCATAGTGGAGTTTCTAAGGAATACCACAGCAGAAAAAAAGTGAAGAAGGAGGATGCCAAGGCAAATGGAAAGAGGATGAGTCAAGAGGAAATTGACAAGGAAATTGCAGAGATGAAAGAACAACTCGATGTGTTAACAATGTTCCTAAAGGAAAACCAGAGATTAGGTTGGGTATTAAAGAAGAAGCCAATGAAGTGGCATAAGTTATAGAGAAGGCTACAACAGAGGCAAGTAAAGTGGCTGATGGAAAAACCCAGAGAAGCTGAGTTGAAAATGGAAGTTTCCATTTGTGAACCAGAGCAGGGGGAAGTTTTGGGTGAAGATGAAGACTTGAAGACTGAAACTTCGAGCGAGACCAAAGAGTCACATGGTTTTAAATTTGACAATTTGTGTATGTTTGCAGGTGAAACATGGGAAGGATGAAAATTTACTGATACTGACATAAAGAAGGAAGAAGATAAGCAGAATCTAAATTCTATTCTAAAACGAGAAGTAGAGAAGGATATCAAGCAATCAAGTAAAGGACTTGATGAGATTGAGGAGAAGACCATCAGAATAGTCTTGAGTCATGTAAATGACTCGGAAGAGTAGGAGGAATTGGTGATTGAATCATCAGATGAGATCATGAGGTCTTGTGGTTTTACAACTAACAATTTTTGTGTGAATACAAGTATTGCAGAAGACAAACCATTTTATGGAACTGTCTTGAATGAAGTTGAAATTTGGAAAGTAAAGTATGATGATGACTGCCTTTCCAATGAAGATCATGTTGAGTTATTACACTAGAAGGAGTTCATAAATTCCATGCTTAGTGGAGGAAATATCTTCAATATGGATGAGATAGTTATGCCTTATGATAAGAAATTTGCTATTGGAAAGTAAAATGAGGAATTGATTTTCTTAAATGACCAAAGGGAGAGTCATCGACAAACATCTAAAACTATCACAGAGATAGAGGATCAAAATTTTATTCTAATTAAGAAGGAAGAAGTAGTGTCAAAAAAAAGTTATACTTGTGAAAGATAAAAAGATAGTGAGGATTATAAAGAGTTTTTAGGAGAAATTTCAAGTGAGATAGCAAATTTGTGGCAAGAGTCAAGCATTTTGGAGAAAAGGATAGAAACCCAAAAAGTAATTGTTCAAGTTGTAAAATCAGAACTGGATGAGAATGAAAAAGTTCACTACAGTGGACAAGGATAGAAAGACATCATTGAAACAGATGGTGTGGACGAGACTAGCTAGCAGTCTCTTGAATTCTGCTAAGAATTCAAAACAACATATTGATGCACTAACAGAGGAGGAAGAATTAGAGCAGCAAGTTGAAATGTTGCCAAAGGAGGAAAAGGAGCATAAGCCTTATGATTTTTATTTTAACAATTGTTTTATGATTACAGGTTTAGTTGCAGATGCTGGAGAAAATTTGTCACAGATGAGTAGCCAAATAGAAATGAAAGAAAAAAATTATGTGGGAAGTATTAAATCGATGGAACAGAGATGTGAAATTGCTGGAGAGAATGTTGGACAGCCAGGATTCAATACAGAAAGAGATAAACATGAAAGAGGGTAAGGATGAAAGGGAAGAAAAACAAGTAAAAATAAGTGAATACAAATTACGCGTAGGAGAAAGAGTAAAGGATAAAACTCGCCAACTTCAAAGATTAGAACAACAGTTTGAAGAGTTAGTAGATAGCAGTAACAACCTCAAACAAAGAGAAAGAGGTAGAAGTAAGTGGCAGAGTATGGGCCAGTCCAAGGATGTGCTGGAAATGGAGATTGAAGAATTATGGTAGTTGATGATGAAATAGTTCATATGAAGGAAATTAATAGTAGCATGAAGGATGATCAATCAGAATTTGAACCTGATTGACAAGGAGAGGAAGAAGAAACAAATGACATTAGACATACAATAGCAGCAAAGGTGCAAGGCATTTGGGCAGTTACAAACTAATGTTTGGGACCCTAGAGGTTTTCTATCAACATATGAACACACATAGTCAGGAGATCATGAATTTTTTCTACTTTGGGAGTCTGATGCAGGAGCATTCAGCTCAACAATATCATTGTATTTTCGTAGACATATGGGGTCTTGTGTTTTAAGGAACTTGGTTTCCTAAGTGTTGAATTAATATAATTATTTAAGATTTTGAGTCGTTTTAATGAGAATGGGATTTAATTAAGAATTGTGAGACATATTTGTAAATGTTCTCAAATGTAGGAGAACATGAGAGATTTATGATAATTGAGAGATTGATAGATTTGAGAATTAATTGTAAATCTTAAATTAGGAGTTAGTTCATGATTTTGTGGATAAGAGAGGATCCTTAGAGATAAGGAAGAGATTTTAGGATTTTGTTGAGAAGTTTATGGAGCTAAACCAAGAATTGGTTGTAGAATCCTTTTGTATAAATGTAAGCCAAAAAGATAGAAAAAAGAGTTAGATAGCTGGTTAGCTAGTTAGATAATTAAGCTAATGAGAGTGTGACTATAATCCTATGGGCATATTGTGAAACAAAGGCCACTGACATTAGAATATTAGGCCAAAGAGAGAGAGACTCTTATCTAAATACTTGTTTATTAATACAAACAACTGAATTCTAGGTTTGCGTGTGTATGTGGAGTAATTCAATTATAATCTTTGTGTGAACTTGAGTATTCTGCGTAACAGAGGTTGTAGGTGGAGTTCAGATAGAAATATAGAGAAGACAATTGATACATAGGATCGTAATGGATCTTAAACCCAATTGAAGGATAAAAGTAATGTCCAGGAGTGACAATGATTAAAGAAACACATAGAGTTAAGCTCAAGAGGGAGTTACGCAATAAAATAGTGGAAGGACCAAAACCATAAAGAAACCCAAAAACCACAGAAGAACTAAAAGAATGGTGTAAAAACCCAAGTAAAGTGATGGACGAAGAAATAAAGTGTTGATGCACAAGAGTCGTTGGATCTAGAAGATCAGCGGACGAGATTAAGTCGCAGAGAATGGAGCAAATAGTATCGCATCGCAACATATCACAGGAGTGAATGAACCGGCCTTAAGTGATTATGATTTGTGACGTGCGACATCATTGCTGACCGTTGGATCAAGTGTTTTGATCAATGGTGGAGGATCGTTGATAAACCCCGCATCACAACATTTCAATTGTGAATGAACTTCGAGCCTCAAGCAAGTGCGATGTGTGATATGCAATGTCCGATGCGATCACCAATTAGATCGCTTTGCAATATTCCATGGTAAATGTATTAGCCCTAAGCCATTGCAATATGCGAAAGTGCGATGTGCGATGTAGAGTGGACCCAAGAAGGTATAGATGCAGTTGATTTAATTTGAAATCCGGTTGCGTTTATCACATATTGGATGTGAAAGGAGTCTTAAGAATTTGATGAGTCATGTGTTAAAGTCGGGAAACAAATATATAAAAGTTGTAGAACGGTGGAAGGAGTGATCGCATGCCGCAGATCGGGAAATTTTGAATGGATATGTTGAAGAGTCTTTGAAACCCTGCGATTGGGATAGCAATAAAGGAATGCATTGGTAAATGTGCAGAGACGAGGAAAATGCGAAAAGGTAAGTTTACATGTGTTTTGTAAATATTTCTATTATAAAGGAATTATAATAGAAATACCGCAATAGAAGGTTTATGGGTAAGTTTGTGAATAACCAAAGTTAAAGAGTGGGGTTGGTTATATATGTGCGGAAATAAAGATTTGTGAATATTCATGATGGTGTATAGAGTCCCAATGAGAAAGGGTTGATGAAGGGATAGTCTAGGTTAATAAACAAATTGTTTCCGCATGAGGTTTAATAAAAGGGCCTTAAACCATTAAGTAATGAAGATTTGACTCCGCAGAGAGTCAGAAATATTCCTGGGGCAAATAGACAGTGCGTTTTATATGCATACTATGAGTATGCGCATGTTTTCCCACGTTGCATGTATACCTTCACTAACATAAACATAGGTAACGGCCTGTTTGACTTCATAAATATTTTATTATTGTTATGTAGTTAAATTCGATATAAATTATAAGATGAAAAGGTTTGATGCTATACACGATTAATAGGAAAGCATTGAGAGGTAATTACTTTATCCAACAAACTAATTGTTAAATTAATGACATTAATATTTCCCTGATATTAAAAGGTATTTCCTTGATTCACTTTATAGGTAATGCCATGGTATACCTTCACTAACATAAGCATAAACGTAGGTATTGGCATGTTTCACTTCATAAATATCTTGTTATTGTTATGTAGTTAAATTCGATATAAATTATCAGATGAAAAGGTTTGATGCTATATACGATTAATAGGAAAGCATTGAGAGGTATTCAGTCAAATCGTTTTTTAACATCTTAAACTATAGAGTTGGAAGAAATGTACGAGTAGAATTACTTGGGGACGATTTCTATGTTGAATTAAAAGTAAGAGGAGAATTATTTATGGATGATTTCTCAAGTTTTTGTGTTTTTTATTATTCTTTATTTTTTTAATTTAAAATATATAATTATGAAAAAAAGTTTATTAAATATGATATAGAAAATCATATTATATATATTATTTATATTGCAAAGTTTTTATTTAATTAACATATAATATAAGAATGGTATCTATATGATATTAAAAATATATTTTATTTTACCACATATTAATAAAAAGTTCTAACAAATCATTTTATTCCCCTCTCTTTTCAATATATATTTATAATAAAAGAATGAAAAAAAACAATGACTATTTTAAATAGATATCCAACAGTTTTAAAAATATATTATTTTATATACCTTGTGATACTTATAAACTCAAGCACTTTGCATTTACCAAAATAACCTATAATATGTTACTCTAAAAATCCCTTTTATAAAGGAACATAATAAGATATCGATGAATAAATTTAAAATAACGAGATATATTCTCTGAGTTATATATAAGAGAGAGTCAGATTATTAATAAATAATAATAATGTAAATAAATTAATTAATTTTAATGATAATTATTAAATAATTTAAATCATAACGTTTATTTATTAATTATATATTATTATAATTTTTTGATTTTTTTGGAACACTTGTTTATTTTCATATTTATTTTGATAATAAACTACATAGTATTAATTTAAAACATTAAAAAAACTAATTATGTAATTAATCCTCAAAATACAACTTTTAATAACTTAACAAACAATATATATAACTATAATTAAATATACAATAATAAATCAAATTGAAAAAATACATAGTTACAGGGGTACCGCTCCAAGGCATTGGAGAGCACATATCTAAAGCTCCCCCACTTTTAGGAGCTTCGGAGCTAATCAGAAACACTCCAAAACTGGCAGGTACTTTGGAGCTTTCGAGGAGCTTCACTGCAACCGATTTTTGACGTTTTGGGAGCTTCAGTGCAATGAACAAGTGAAAACTTAGGTGTATTTGGCATTGCCAACATGGGTGATGCTTAAACTGATGGAACTCTCCGAAGGGAGGGGTATGTCGGTGGGATTAGATTTGGATATGGGTCTAGAACTAAGAGAAACAACATGTTTATGGAAAACCCTTCTATCCAAATGAAGATGATGCGTCTCACCAATCCCAATCTTTGTCATCGGAAAGCTATTCATTCTCCTCATATACGTGGATGGCGGATGGATATAAAAGAATTTAAGAAGATTATTGGCCATTGGCAAAACCATGATTATCACCCCGCTGAATAGACAAAAGATGGAATACTAAAGAAAAAATATAGTTGAAATTATGAAATATAAATATTATGAAAAAAAAAATATTAATTTAATTTTCATATTTATTCAAGTATGAAATATATATTAATTGGAAATTATAATAATTTTATTATACAAACTTTTTTTAAAATAACATTGGATCTAAACTCTATTGTTTTCTTTTTTTTAATTACTATTAATATGTATTTTATTTTTTCTTATATGTATTATAATTAGATGTAATATATATAATATTGGTGAGGTTACATCAAGGGAAAAGATTTAAACCAATGACTTAACATATAGCTATGCATGAAATCACTTAATAATTGAGTAATAACAACTTTTTTCCGGTTTGGGAGTTCTCCATTTTTCTTCGCTGAGAAAGAATTTGATTATGAAATTGTTGATAGATTAATATTTTGATTTTTTTGGCAATGTTTCAAAGTTCAATCTTTTACATGTTTCTTTGCAAGATAAAATTTGATTAGCACATTTTAAGTGGAAATAAATAAATTATTTTATTTTTATTTTAATATATATTAAATTTTGATATATTATATTATTGTGACTCAACTTAAAATTTCTTGTAAATTTGGACAATCCTTCTCACCGTACGAATACTCGTTACTGCGTACCTCAAACTTGTACAACGTAAAAAAAATACTTCGTAACCTAACTTTTTAGTACTCATATATAAAAAAATCGTAAATATTAAACAATGAAATAACAATGTTATCTTGTATTATCATTTTGGCAGATAACATGTCAAAAACAATATCTTGTATTACGTAAGAAAGATAAATTAGGCATAGAAAGATTCAACACAACGGGAAGAAGAACAAGCTCAGCGCAAGAGTAGCGAATCTTTTGTTACAATTTTCCATGAACACCTCATCAAGTCAAAAGTTGCCAACTTTGATATTCAGTGGATTGGACTTTTCATTATTGATGGCTATCTCTTCCCATTCACTCTTCGTAGATTCTTTTGATTTCCTCGTCATTATGCAAAACCTTTTCAATCATCTTCCTCTTACCAGGTAAAAGTCTTTGTTTTTAATGAATAGGTGTGATGTTTCTCCATTATATTATGCAGCATATGCGACAGTAATTCTTGCGTACTAACTAATGTCCAACAAGAGACGCATGGCAAATACGCGTGGACAAGAACAAGCGCTTCACCATTGACGTCGGGTCCTCTTATTTGTTAGGCCAACCAGTTCCATTCCTATGTTTGATGGAATTGAGAACTAGGGTTGGATCCATCTTGATTGTGATTAGAGAGAAAATACAAGTTCACCATAAAAGGAGTGTACCCTTTCAGAAAATCCAAGTTAGCCATAAAAGAAAGGCAATCTTAAAAAACAAGAAACCGTGGATATTACGTTTATCATCCATGCTAGAGTGCCTATTATTTATTAATTATCTATTAATAATTTTTTTTTATATTCCGAATTTTATATTTGGAAATTTCCGTTATTTTTCTATTTTTTTTTTAGAATGAATTATATAATCCTGAAAATCAATAAACCTAATAATATAATTAATAAAAAACAATCTCAAAAACAAAAATACGAGATAACAAGATATAATCATAAAAAAAGTTTTACTTAATCTTAAATTCTATAAAAATATATATATATATATATATATATATATAAATATTAGATTATAATAATATATCACTAAACAATATATAAAAATAATTAAAATAGAAAACACATTAAAAATTACAATTTATTTAGAATAATAAATTAAACTAAAAAAATCTTTATATCTCTCCGAAATATATATGTAAATATCGTATGGGGCATAGCCTTCTAAGATACATAAATTGAAGATCGTAAATATTACAGTGAGATAACAATGTTATTTTATATTATCATTTTGGCAGATAAGATGTCAAAAACAATATTTTCTATCACGAACGAAAGAGAAGTTAGGCATAGAGAAAGATTCAACACACCTGGAAGAAGAACAAACTTAGCGCAAGAGTAGTGAATCTTTTGTTACAATTTTCCATGAGCCCCATATCAAGCCAAAAGTGTCTGACTTTGATATTTACTGGATTGGGCTTATGACTTTGATATTAAGTGGATTCGGCTTTTTCATTATTGATGACTCTCTCTCTTCCCATTCACTCTTCGTATATTCTTTTGATTTCCTAAAACCTTTTCAATCATCTTCCTCTTACCAACGAAAAGTCTTTGTTTGCAATGAATAGCTGTGATGCTTCTCCATACCGTAATTCTTACCTACTAATCAATGTCCAACAACCAGTGCATGGCAAATATTCGTGGGCAAGCGGTCCATCATTGACGTTGGGTACTCTTATTTGTTAGGCCAACCAGTTCCATTCGTATGTTTGATGGAATTGTGAACTAGTGGGGTAAAAAAGGATCCATCTTGATTGTGATCAGTGAGAAAATACAAACTGGACATAAAAGAGGGGTACACTATTTGAGAGAATCCAAGTCAGTTATAAAATAAAAAATTGTTTTAAAAAAAGAAATTAGTGGATATGATGTTTATTATTCATGATGATGATGGTGGTTAACATCCATTCAGACCAAATTTTGGTCTATAGGACCTAAAGAAACTAATTATTTAGTTTGTAAAAAGGTTAGTAAAGTCAGTGTTGCAACAAAGATTATGAAACTGAGACCTAATGCGGTTGTACTCTGATTTTCATCCTCGATGTTCATATTCTCATAAAGTTGGGAGATCCTTTCCATTCATGGCGTTTTAGGAACTTCTCAATAACTAGTTTCACTATAAAGCTCATAAGAGTTCATTCTAATCTTGGTTACATTAATCTTGACTTTCATTATATATTATTAATTTTTTTTTAAACTTTTAAAAAATTTATATTTTGAAACTCTTACTATTTTTATATTTTAGCCATAAAATAAAACTAATATTAATTAATTGAAAAACAACGCACCCTCAATAAATCTAAATAATGACAAGCTTAGAAATTACAACGAATAATAAAATTTATCAACAACATGATATCTGTACTGTTAAAATTTAAAATTTTATAACTTAAATCCAACAATATATATAATTTAGTAAATTAAAATATTAAAATTATTTTAAAAGATAAAATAATTCATTAAATAATTTATAATTGTTTCCAATAATAAATCAAATTGAAAAGTACTTTACATCTCTCCAAAAAATATATGTGAATATCGTATCGGGCATATCATTGTGATATACATAAATTGAAGGTCGTAAATACTAGACAGTGAAATAACAACTTTATCTTGTATTGTATTATCATTTTGGAAATAACGTGTCAGAAACAATATCTTCTACTACGAAAGAAAGATAGGTTATACATAGAGAAAGCTTCAACACAATTGGAAGAAGAACAAACTCGCTCAGCAGTAGTGAATCTTTTTCTACAATTTTCCATGACCCCATATCAAGTCAAAAGTTTCTAACCTTGACTTTGATATTTAGTGGATTGGACTCAAGTAAAGCCTATCTTTGGGACACATATTACTGAGGTTTTTGTGCTACACATATATACATACCAACAAGCTCCAAGAGAGTGGTTCTTTGCACTAATATATGCATCATTAGTAAAACTTTTGATAACCTTTAAAGATTGCATTTTCCAATTTAGAATTTATTTTTTTAAGAATCGCCTCAACCAAAGTAAGGTGAGGTTATCAATCATACCCTGATATTATTAGTTCAGAGCATACATCACAAACAATAGATTTATACTTAGAGACTTAGATGACAATAACAAAGAATAATTTTAGAGATAAACAAATGGATAAACAACAACATTACTCAATCAGAAATAGCGGAATAGATAAAACAATCACTGGAGAACAAAAATCACTTTGCATTATGTAGCAGGCCTGGACCTTGGCTTTCTTTCTTTGGCCAGAGAAATTACAAATTTATAGAGGTTGAAGAAGGATCTAGAATCATGCATGCGATTTAGATGGAGATCTAGAAACTAATGACGATGTAAAAGGACCTAGAATCATGCATATGATTTAGATGGAGATCTAGAAACTAATGGTGGTGTAGAGGGATCTAGAATCCTACATGAATTTGGCTTCGCACTTAACATTATATCACTTGAAGCCAAATAAGAGTCATGAATCAAGTCACACCGAGTCTTACCATGCCTCTACATAACTCATGTTTATTTCGTGGTAGAATCTTAGTGAGCATATCAACAGGTTTCCTATCTGTATGGATCTTTTCCAAGGATAAATGTTCTTC
>APFE030201917.1:0-32285 GCA_000404065.3 Pinus taeda
CCTAGCTGGTTTATTTCCAATTCTGGTTGTAAGCATATTTCGGTATTTTCCATTAATGAAATGAAGTGTTATTTCCGCTACATCTCTTTATTTATGGTTATCGCATCTCTTTATTTATGGTTATCTCTGTAATCTATTGCGTTCCTGTTTAAATCTGGATCAACCCCTTGCTTAGTTTCTCCAGAGCAGTCACTTTTTGATCCTTTTCGGACTCCTTAAAAGAAAAGGCTCTATTGAGCACTTGTCACTTCGGGCTCATTAAACATTCGAAGGCGACTAGAGTCATCTTTTTGTCCTTTTCTCGACTCTTAAAAAATGAAAAGGTCAATTTATGTCCTTGCGTCTTAAAATTTATTCGGCCACGATTCACATTTGCCTGGTTAGATCTTGTTTGCGTTAGCTTGAGTAGGGTTCTTTCTTGTTTAAATGGAAACTTTTCCAGAGTTCACCAACCCAGGCATCCCCTCTGATGGGAATCCTGGTCATTTCTCTCCTTTAGGAAATGTTGGTGCTCCTTACATGGCAATGTTGTCCCTTCCTGGGTTAACTGTTGGGTTGCCTGTTTGGTTTTTCTCAACCTCTCTGGTCCCTACCGTCTCAAATACTAGTCAATCAGTTCCTACACCTGAACAACATCATGTTGATTCTAAGGTCGACCTCTCCCCTCCTTCGCCTGTTTCTGCGTCCTCATCTTCTACTTCGCTTGGTGAAAGTCTGGATTCAAGTAACCAGGTGGCTAAGAAGAAGAAGAAGATGATGAAGAAGAAGAAGCCTCCTAAGGGAGAGGCTAAAAGTGCAGTGAATGCTCCAAATCCAATTCAAGTCGAGCCACCCTCTGTTCCTCTGCGGAAGGTAAAATTTCCTTGTAGATTGTGCAAGGATGACCACCTTCTTCGTGATTGTCCTGGCATTCCCAAGATCCTTGAAGTATGGTCTCACGATCCGGCTCGTCCTTCATCATCCTCTGGAACTCATGGCAATGCTACCTTATCAACGGGCAACGGTAAGAAGAAAGAGAAGATTTGATTCCCTTGTAGGCTATGTGAAGGCAATCATCCCCTTCACCTTTGTCCGCTCATGGATAAAGCTTTCGCTGTTTTGGAAGGTCTTACAGCTTCTTCACCCCAACTTCTTGTTGGTTATCAGAGGCTCTCTTCAGACCCTCTCCCTATCGACAAAGAGATTGACTTAGATTCTTCTCTTGTCCATCCTCCTCTTCCTCAACCTGGCTGTGCCAAGCCTGCTCCAAACCAACCATTGGTCGAAGAGAGTGTCAACTTGAGTTCACCGCCTATTGATCACTCTGTTCTAGAAGAGCGTCATGATCATGTTCTTCTCGTCTCGTCAGATTCTCTTGAGCCCGAAAATGACTCTCCTATCCCAGCTGATCTAGAGAGTCCTTTTTCGGTTCTCTTAGAGAATGGGGGAAATCATACGATTCCCCCACCAAGTAGTTCCATCGTTTCCTTCGACTGGAGCCATTTGACCACCTTCTGCCTTCCATTCCATGTGCCTTTCCAGATTACAGTACATGCCTGCAATAAGGCAGTACTTGGCACTGTCTTGGATGAGGGTGCATCTGTCAGTCTTATGCCTTCGACTACTTGGCAAGCTTTGGGCTCCCCACAGCTTGTGCCGGTCGCACAGAATTTGATGGCATTTGACGGAGGAACCAATCAACCATTGGGGATCCTCCCACAATTCCCTATTACTTTGGGAGGCAAAATTGTCTAAATTGACGTACTAGTTACCCAAGGTGCTTTAGATTTCAATCTTCTCCTTGGTCGTGACTATGTTTATGCCATGAGGGCCCTTGTCTCTTCGCTTTTCCGTGTGGTTTTCTTTCCACACGATGGAATAATTGTGACTATAGATCAATTATCGTTCTTTAGTCCCCTGGTGCCTCCTGCGCAGTTGTCATCCCCTCCTGGTTTTCATCCACCGGTTGTATCTGCCCACCGCAGGTCAACTATGTGGCCACTTCTCCCGTGCCTATATCCAGTGACGCTACCATCGTGCATAGTGTCCTGGGGGCATTGGGTCCCGATTTCCAAGATGTTGTCCTTCCACCGGGAGTGGCACTCTTGGAAGCAGTGACTTCCTATTCATTATGATGAAGTTCGGTCAGAGCATAGTTCACTTTCCTATGTCAAGCTCCTTAAAAAATGAAATTGGGTCTGCTCAGAGCATAGTTCTTATCTTTTGTCAAGCTCCTTAACAAATGAAACCAGGAGTCACGAGGATAGTTCTCTTAAGTGTGTCAACCTCGTAAAAATAATGAAACATGAGCTCGTGCAATTCGAGTGCGATCATAATATTGTCAACCTTCACTCCATTTTTAATGGACTAAAGCTTGGGGGGCATGTACCTCGAATTGAGACATCATGTTGGGGGGGCATGCCTATTTTCCCTTGTCTTCAAGCATAGTTTGCTTGTGTGTGGTCATCTGTGCTTTTAAGCTTGCGTAAAAATAAAATCCATTTCCAAGCATAGTTTACATGTGTGTTGTCATGTGTGCTTTTAAGCTTGCGTAAAAATAAAATATGTGGGTCGTGTGTTATGAAACTGATACATTAGATTACATTTGTGTTAGACATTTGCATAGCATATAAAAACATCATCACATGTAAAAGATCCATCCAAAACGGGTATATATATATATATATATATATATATATATATATCATGTGGCGCACCGAGGCACTCAAAAAATAAGTGTACATGTCTAGATAGGGCCTATGTTCTCTATACATCTGAGACACATGTCTCTCAAAAATCACCAGTAGGGAAAAAAGACCTGGATATCTACTGTGGTGGGTTGTGCTCCCTATAAGCCACAGCCGCTCGTCCCACCCGCCTCAAAAGGTGGTGCAACCTAGGTTCTACTCCCACTGTATGGATCTGAGACGCTATGGGGACCTCCTCTATCCCCTGGTAATCTGGGATCCCTATCAGCAAGCCCTCGAGGTTCCGTATCACAGTCTCCATCGCATCATCTCCCGGAGGAGCCACGGCTAGAGCTCTAATACCCTGTGCATCCCTCCGCGCCTTCGGGGCCAAGGCGAGGGGTCTCGCCGGTCCTACATCTGCATACCATAACGTTTGTCATTAGGACATGTACATGAAAAAATAAAAAACATCACAAAAATAAAAAATCAAAAAATGAGATCAAGTGTCTTACAGGGAAAATTTTAATAACCCCCCTAAATTTACATGTATAATAAATGGGCGAACCTCCATGGTATATAGGAAAAATAGAAGGCGATTTTATCAATAATATGATATGTATATATAATTTTTTGGCGAATCTCTCACGAGGCATGGCGAATATTTTAATCAATTATAAAATCTTGTGTTTATTGAATACACAAATGAAATCATTGCAGTTCTTTAAAATATCTTTTCAAACCAAAATTACCGAAATTACATATCGATAATCTAGTGGGTGTAAGATAAAATTCACCTGTGCCATTCACAGAAAGTATGAGAAAAAACCTAATACTATATATAAAACCAAGAAAAATTCAAATTCATCACTTCTAGGGACCTCATAACCACCCTGCCAATACACAAGTATGTTCGTGTTTGCAATTAGAAAATTACCCAAATTACAATCTGTTTACTCCACTTCTAGGGACCTCGTAACCACCCTGCCAATACACAAGTATGTTCCCGTTTGCAATTAGAAAAATTACCCAAATTACAATTTGTTTACTCCAACGTATGTTGGAAAGTTATAGAAGGATGACTAGTGCAATCAATCCATTCCTTTTAGCCCTGGATTTGTTTCAAACATATGTTGGAAAGTTATAGAAGGATGACTAGTGCAATCAATCCATTCCTTTTAGCCCTGGATTTGTTTCAGTTTAAAACAATACAAATATACTTGTCCAATGTCTATGCTTTAACCATTCACCCTAAGATGTTTTTACAATATAATTTCCTAAGTCTATTTAATATCTTCATTATCATAAAAACCAACCTATATCCATCTTAACTCCACATCTACCACTCTTAGGGGGATGAAATCTATTATCCCTCTGAGCACTTGGTAGACCCAGAATTAAGATGGATCTAAGATAGAATTTCCCCTTTAAATAGGTCATGTCACCATGGAAATACCATGGGTTTTCATAAACCTGGAGCTTAAAATTACTTTAGTTATAATTTATAAAAATTAATAAATTTAATAGTTGATTTTTTATTTTAACCAAGCTAAATGTTTTAACCATACATTAATACAACATCCACTTTTACTTCTGATCCACCAAGCCCAGAGGGATCAAATATTTTTTCACTCTATGCTAGTTTGCATATCACGATATTTGATACCTCTCGTGGGTTAGTAGATCAGAGTAAAGATGGATCTATGCTAGTTTAATTCCCCCATTTAAATAGGCTACATTCTAGGTGAATACCATGGGTCAATACCATGTGCCATTTTGGTGAATACCATGGGTCAATACAATGTGCCATTTTTATTTTTATTAATACTAATATTAGGGTTAATAATGTTTTTTTGCATGGTATTAATAACAATCTAGTCCATGGTATTTGTCCCATAGTATTTTGCCCATAGGTTTCAGCTAAATATAACACATTTCTTGAGTGTTCGTAAATTTATTTGTTTACCATACCTCTCGTTTATTTATATTTTTATTAATTTACCATACCTCTTTTACAAATATGGTATTTGGCCCATAGGATTCACTTAAATAAAACCTCTTTCTTGAGGCTTCATAAATAGAACGAGGGTTATGGACTAAATATAAAAAGATATTTTATTTATTTACCATACGTCTAGTTTATTTATATTTTTATTTATTTACCATACCTTTTGAGTAAATATAAAAACACGTTTTATTTATTTACCATACCTCCCCTTTACTTATATTTTTATTTGTTTACACCCTTACATGTATATAAGGTGACTTACGGAGTAAATATAAAAAATGTTTTATTTATTTACCATACCTCTCATTTATTTATATTTTTATTAATTTACCATATCTCTTTTATAAATATGGTATTTGGCCCATAGGATTCACTTAAATAAAACCTATTCTTGAAAATGGGCGAATGGATTCACTTAAGTAAAACCTATTCTTCAAAATGGGCGAATGGAAGGTTGTAACTCCTAATTTCAAGGGCTAAATTTACCTTTTTAACCCCCTCCCTTAATATAAGGTGGGCTATTTGAGGTGATTTGTAAAAATGTACTATGATACAAAATGTTCGCCCACTAAAAATTTAAAACCCCTTAATTTCGCCAAAGGGCGAACATTCGCCCCTAAAATTATCCTTGGGCTCGACTACGAGAAGACAATGCCCGATTAACGATGGAACAAGAAAGAATCTTGAAAAGTTTATCCGACAGACAAAATCAACCACCAGTTAATCCTAGCACGGAACAACAGAGAATGTCTGAAGAACAGAACCACCATATACCCCCTGAAAGATCGAAGGAGCAGGAGGAACGTTCAGGTAATGCATTTGAACAACAAACCTCGAAAAGACAAAGGGTGGAATTGCAAGGGGAATTCTGCAAGATTAAACCACCACATTTTGACGGAGAACAAGAAGAAGCAGCTGAAGCATGGTTAATCAACATGAACAAGTATTTTCAAGTTTATGAATATGACCACAATCTTAAAGCATGATTGGTTATTTTTCAATTACAGGGAAAGGCCACCTTATGGTGGGAGGAAGTGAAGATTGTAAAAGGAGTTACTGAGCAGACCATTACTTGGGATAATTTTCAAAGGTATTTTAAGGAGAGATATTTAACTGAGCACTTCTACAATGAAAAGGCAAGACAGTTTCATGATTTGCGATTGGGGCAGCAGACTATGGATGAATTCATCACCCGTTTTACTTCCTTACTCCGCTACGTGCCATATATAAGGGAGGAAAAGGCGAAGGTGCAGCGATTTGTTAGCATCTTACCACCATATATGCGGGAGAGGATTGAATTCGATAATCCAAAGTCAATGGACGAGGTAATCTGTAAGGCTAGAATCTGTTATCAACAAAGTAAGCAAAAAGGGGAAGCTGCTGGCAAAAAATGGAATGAGAAAAAGAGCTTTAAATCAATTGGAAACAACAAAGGAAATCGCAGCAGTGGAAGTAAGGGGAATGGCAAAGGATCAAACAGCATAATTACAGCAAGAACTACGTCCAAATTTAGGACTGCAAATGAGTCCAAAGTCAGCGAACAACATGCAAGGATGGACAGGGAAGGGGAAGCAATGCCCCCGATGCAGTGCTGGGGTTGTGGGGGACCCCATTACATTAAAAATTGTCAACAGCGGAAGGGGACTGAACAGTTATCCCAAATTCACGAAGCCTCAATAGTCGGCGAAGTTGGACGTAGTGTACCCAGGATTAATGCGGCTTTGGAAGACCGGCAAGCAGAATATCAACCAACCATGATCGAATTCAAAGGTAAAATCTCAGACCTTACTATAGCTATTTTAATTGACCTCGGGGCTACACTAAGTTATGTGAGCCCAAAGGTGGTGGAATGTTGTAATTTACAATCTGTTAAATTTAAAAATCCATGGCTGGTACAATTAGCTACAGGAGCCAAAAGGCGAGTGATAGCCAAAGTTAATGACTGCTCCTTCACTATAGTAGGTCAGCCAGTAATGGCTGACTTGAACGTGCTTCCCCTTGGTTCCTATGACATTCTAATCAGTATGGACTGGTTGGAAAAGCATTGGTCATTAGTTGATTGTAAAACCAAGATTATCTACTTTAGAGATCAACATGGAACCAAGAAAGAAATGCAGGGAATTAAACGACCCGTACAGGTTCAACCCATAACCGCAACCCAACTAGTAAAATGTATACGGAAAGGGTGCCAGGTCTATGCCATTCAGGTGGGTTATGCGGATTCTAAGGATAAAACAACTACTTTGGACAATATTCCTGTAATACGAGAATTCACAGATGTATTCCTGGGAGAAATTCCTGGACTACCGCCAAAAAGAAACATAGACTTTACCATTGAGTTGGTACCGGGTGCAGCACCAGTGTCACGGGCACCCTATAGAATGAGTGTACCCAAACTGACATAATTAAAAATGCAGTTGCAGGAGCTACTAGATAAAGACTACATTCGTCCTAGCGCGTCTCCATGGGGAACCCCAGTACTATTTGTCAAGAAAAAGGACAGAACCCTTCGGATGTGCATTGATTACCGACAGTTGAATAAGTTGACCATCAAAAATAAATATCCTTTACCTCGGATCGATGAACTGTTTGATCAAGTGAAAGGTGCAACAGTGTTCTCTAAGATTGATCTGCGATTAGGCTACCATCAGATCCGAATTAAAGAAGAAGATATCGCTAAAATAGCTTTTAGAACAAGGTATGGTCATTACAAATTTGTGGTCTTGCTGTTCGGGTTAACCAACACCCCTGCAACTTTCATGTGTTTAATGAACAACATTTTTCATCGTTATCTGGATCGATTCGTGCTGATATTTATTGATGACATATTAATATATTCCCGCACCATAGAGGAACACCATGAACATCTCAGAGTGGTATTACAGACCCTTCGAGAACATCAGTTATACGCTAAGTTTAGTAAGTGTGATTTCTTTAAAGAAAAAATCCAATATTTCGGTCACGAAATTACAAAGGATGGAATTGCGGTGGACCCGGAAAAGATAAAGGCCATAATGGAGTGGCCTATACCAAAAGATGTAGCGCATGTCCGATCCTTCATGGGATTAGCTGGATATTATAGGAGGTTTGTGGAAGGCTTTTCTAAAGTGGCTTTTCCCATTACTTCATTACAGAAAAAGGGGAAAGTGTTTCATTGGACCCCAAGCTTCCAGAAAATCTTCGAGCAATTGAAACACCTACTCACCACAGCACCTATTTTGAGTATAGCTGATCCTGATAAGGATTATGTGGTATGTACAGACGCAAGCAAAGAGGGACTAGGAGGATTTTTGATGCAAGAAGGCAAAGTGGTTGCATACGAGTCTCGAAAATTAAAAGAGCATGAACATAAATACTCTGCTTATGATTTGGAGTTGGCTGTCGTCATACATGCCTTAAAAATGTGGCGGCATTATCTTATGGGCAGGAAATTCTTGCGGCTCACCGACCGCCATAGTTTAACCAACTATTTTAGCCAGCCTACTTTAAACGCTAGACAAGCACAGTGGGTGGACTTCTTAAGCGACTTTGATTTTGATATAAAGCATTTGCAGGGAAAAGAAAACTGAGTGGCAGATGCCTTAAGTTGGAAAGTACAAAATTTGTACGAAATTTCCATTAGTGGATGGAAAAGTCCATTTTTGGAGATGATAAAGGAAGCATCAGACCAAGATGCTGAATATCAGCAACTAAAACTGCAAATACAGCAGTCCGCCAGCTAGAAAAGCCAACAAGGATATGAGTTAGATGATGCAGGGATGATATATTTCAAGCAAAGGTTATATGTACCCAACTAAAACAGAATTAAAAATCTGATTATGGATGAATTCCATATCAGCCATTATGCGGGTCACCCAGGTTACCATAAAATGATTACTGCAATTCAGAAAGATTATTTTTGGCCAGGAATGAAGAAGAGCATTGCTGAGTACTTCGCGCGGTGTTTGGAGTGCCAGCAGATTAAAGCAGAGCACCAGCATTCAGCAGGATTGTTACAACCATTACCTATCCCAGAATGGAAATGGGAAATCATTTCCATGGATTTTATTAGTGGGTTACCTAAGACAAAGAGAAACAACGATTCGATTATGGTGGTAGTAGACAAGTTGAGTAAAGCTGCACATTTTATACTTGTATAATCCATGTATAAAGTTGCACAAACTGCTCATATTTTTATGCAGAATGTGTTCAAGTTACATGGACTTCCAAAAATGATAATTTCCGATCGTGATGTGAAGTTCACATCAGCTTTTTGGAAAACACTATTTGCTGATATAGGAACTCAGTTGAACTTCAGCACAGCATACCATCCTCAAACTGATGGACAGACGGAACGAGTGAACCAAGTGGTAGAGGACATGTTAAGAGCTTATGTCATGCAACAACCTACATTGTGGGAAGAGTATTTACATCTGGTGAAATTCGCGTATAACAATGGGTATCACACCTCGACGCAAATGAGCCCATTTGAGGTTATGTATGGCCGGAAATGTCGTACACCCTCCAACTCGGGAGGGCCCGAAGATAGATTGAGTCTAGGACCTGAAATGCTTAAGGAAATGGAAGATATGGTGAAAAGGGTGCATGTTAATTTGAAAGCTGCTCAAGATAGACAGAAAAATTTTGCCGATCGGAAAAGAAGGTTCAAAGAGTACCAGGTTGGGGACCATGTTTATATCAGAATTCAGGCCAAAAGAAGTACTTTATAGTGGAGTGGGTGTGCCAAATTGGCACCCCGATACTGTGGACCCTTCCAACTCTTGGCAAGGATTGGACCAGTGGCTTACCAACTTGTCTTGCCGAGTCACATTCGGGTCCACAATGTTTTCCATGTTTCAGTACTAAAGAAATATGTCTATGACCCTAAGCATGTAATTCGATGGCAGGATATTCAGGTGGGAGTTATTGTTACAATAAAATTTGACAAAGAATTAGTTTTGAAAGAAAACTAACTTAAGAAATTGTGCAATGCAAGTTGAACCGGAAGGAGAGGTTCTGGTCGAACCACTGAGCATCCTCGGCCAGAGAGAAGTGCAACTACGGAAACGAGTTATTACCCAAGTTAAGATACAGTGGCGACATTTTGGGCCTGAGGAGGCCACTTGAGAAGATGAAGAATTAATGAAAAGAACCTATCCAGTTCTGTTCGTGGCTGAAAGACACCGAGACGGTGTCCAATCTCAGGGGGAGGAGATGTAATGACCAGACACTTTATGTAAATAAATCTTCTATTGTTACCATTGTAGGTAAAATATGGAACAGAGATTATTGTTTTTCTTAAAAATGATTAGAATATTATTAATTCAAAAGTTGAATATGGATTGAGTAAATTACATATAGTAACTTTCTATGAGAAAGTTATTCTCTTTTCTTGCCAGATTAAAAAAAATAGTTGCCAGCAAGTAAGGGGAAAACCCTAACTGCTTTTCCTCTTCCCATAGAAAATATGGGAAAAGGAAAAGGCCCGGGTTGTTAAGGAACATACGGGAAAAGAAAGGCACTGAAGGAGAAAAGAGATAGTGCTAAGTCTGGTGAGGACCAGATAGCACAGGCACAAGTGGTGCATTATATTTGCCGAAGGCAGTGGTCTGGCAAATGAGCTTGGGGGGAGATTCAGTCTGGTTGACTAATCTCGTGGTTGGGAGGAGAACAAGCCACAGATCAATTCTCTCCATTCTGGAGAAGTACAGGAGACTGTAAGGGTGGTAGTATAGGTAAGTACAGCTACAATTTTCATATTTCTGAGAAACTTCCATATTCTTTAGAAGTATCATTTAGGCTGTAAATTAAGAAGCAAAGTGTTCTGACAAATAGTTCCGGTATATCAAAAAAAGAACAATTATATTCTGTCTGGAATGAAGAAATTAAATTAGATTCGAATGACTTAGGTCATTTAATTAAACCTGAATAGAGGACTGTCTGGGTTAGGTTGGTTTCGGGTATTCGTTCAAATACCGAAACCCCTTAGAAACCTGAACAGAATATTAAAAGGGAACGGTAAGTCTCCATGTTAAAGAAAGAAGAAAAGAACCATCAAATTCATATCTGTAACCAAATAAATAAATAAAGAAAGTGATAACAGACGAACTGGGCAGAACAATAATAAATAATGACAAGATTTGTGGGTTCTGTGTGTGAATGATTCTCCATACAATAACCGAACCAACAGAGGCTTTACACTAAAAAATAAGTAATACTTTCTCCTCTGCGACAGTAGAAAGACAGCGTAACTATACAACAGCATTGTAATAAGCCATAGCAACCAACAAGTCCATTTATAAACCCTTAGTTAAAGGGTCAAGATTTATTCAAATGTAAAAAAAATGGAAGCTCAAATGAGGTTCGTAAACATTCAGAGAATACTTTGAAATGGTCTCGGATAAACAACATGTGGAAACTATGTAAATTTTAGAGTTAAACTGTCTGTAAAAGAGAAATCCGCGAACATATAGACTAGGTATATTCAATAGCGAAACCCATGGAAGCTACAATTACAGGCATTTATTAAATGAATCAAGCAAATGAGACCATTGACATATGAACAAAAACGATGAAATGTAACCCATTGTTCCCAAGCGCCAAGCACGTTATGGATAAAAACCACAGGTAATATATGCATATGTAACAGCAGTTTGAGGAAGAATATACATTCAAGTTTCAGTGAAAAAAATATGCAACGATTAATAGATAAATATAAGTATATGTAACAGTAGTTCAAATACATCCAACTCCCAATGTAAAATCATGCAATGAATAATAGATAAACAAACCCTTGCCGGAACTCGACAGGGTCGTTAGGGTAAACTGAAGTCACAGAGTTTATACATAAAAAGGAAAGAACTCAGAAACCCAAATATCCGCTTGGAGCTCAGCTATACACAGTATTGAACAACCAAATATATAAATATTCTTACATGTATTAAAATGCTTCTGAAAAGGCGCAGCCGGGCTGAGTTAAAAACCAGCGGCTCGCCAAGTAAATCTTCTATACAGAACAAGAGAGAAAACAATTAACCAGGAGCTTATACATTAAGAAAAATACAACTATCGTGTAACAATAAAAGATTGGGAGTCTTGATTAAGGCGCGAACGCATCGCAGCAACCCTTTGAGGACTCATAAGGGCAGAGCCATGACATCGAACTATGAAAGGCTTCCTTAGTCAGGAAGTACCAGAATGATTCATGCTTCGAATAGAAAACGGAAAAACTGCCTGACAGGAAAAGATAAAAATTAAAGCTCGCATCTGGCACCTGTCTTATTCATCTAGATTCCTTTCCAGGGATCAAAGATCTTACCTGTAGAATAGTTCCTTCTGGAGTAATGGTGTTGTAGTCCCTTGCCGCCGCGTAGATCACCAAACCCTGTTCAAACAACCGATACGGATGAGAAAATCAATCCGGGAGTAAATTTAACAGAGCATTGTAAATTCTATTACCAAATCACAGTGAAACAAAGATGGGTTACGTGATAAAATGAGTAGGGCTCTGGCAGGACACCGAGAGTCCGCATCGCCTTGAAGCACAAAAAGGCATACACAAATCTTAACACCGAAATCTGTGGTAGACGTCTGAGGAACGATCGCCATAACCGGATGCAGCATAGCAGAGCCCTCGAAAGATAACCCTCCCTCCATCAAATGAGTTTCACAAACCCTAAAATGCTGCCTGTATAGCTCGAAAGCAAAACCATCACCGTTCGATGAAGGGATTGAATCTCCATCGTTAATCAAATCAGTAATCCCGAGGAGGTCGCGTCCTTGCCTGCAGTAATTAATCCTGCTACCTACTCCCGAGATCAATATCCAGCTCGTAGGTGGAATGTATCAAGGCAGGTCCAGTTGTCCACTTCTCAGACAATCAGCATTAAAGAGACAAGATCCGTTAATGGCTCGTTGTCAGCGTAATCGTGCTGTATACAATTAATTCATACGCCGAGGGTGGCAAGTGTTTTAAATAAATAATGTACATATTAATTCAGCCATGGCCAATGGATTGGTAGGTGTATTAAAATATATACACATTAAGTTCCACTATGGGCGATGGGTTCAACTATCGTACCCATCCTTAATATGTAAAATTAAATAAAAAAATTTTTACCAGTGTTATCTTTATTTACTTTAGATTACGGGGTTGTGACAATAACGAAGGTGATTGAGTTATTTGATCATGCAATTATTAAATGAAGCATGATCTATTTCTATAATGATTGAGTGTATGAAAATGCATTGTGAGTTGAGTCTTATTTCTTTGGAATAAGGGAGAGTTTCTCAACATCAAAGGAGATGTGACTGAAAATAAGTTTGGTTAAATGAAAGATAAAATTTGTTGGGTTAATTACATATATATTTTGATTACTTTCATAAAAAAATATAAATTATTTGATCAACTCAAAAAATTCTAAGCTGGGTTAAAATAATAGGACATTATTGTATTTGTGTAGGTAGTTAAACAACATTTAACAAATGAGTATGAATTAAAGTAGATCCATGTTAATTTTGGGTTACCATGTATTGAGAGAGATTAAATAGCTCAAAGTATAAATATCATAGAGTGTATGGAAATGCATTGTGAGTTGAGCCTTATTTCTTTGGTATAAGGGAGAGTTGCTCAACAACAAAGGAAATGTGATTGAAAGTAAGTCTGGTTAAATGAAGATAATATTGTTGGGTTGACTACATATATATTTTAGTTACTTTTATAAAAATTTATAAATTATTAGATCAACCCAAAAAAATCTAATCTTGGTTAAAATAATACAAAATTATTATATTTGTGTAGGTAGTTAAAATAATACAACATTATTGTATTTGTGTAGGTAGTTAAACAACATTTAACAAATGATTATGAATTAAAGTAAATCCATGTTTATTTTGGGTTACCATGTATTGAGAGAGATTAATAGCTCAAGGTATAAATATCATAGGAGTTGTCTATAATGCGACTTTTTGGAGATTCCGGTGACGGAATCCGGCGGAAGAAATGAGGTTAAATCTTGATTTTTAGCAGTTAAAATGGTTTTTTAACTGCATATTTGGATGCAGCGCCCTGAAAAACCCCTGGGAGCCATTGATTGTGCAGAAACTAGCTATTAAACTTTGGATTCCAATGAATTGCTGCCGGATTTTGACCAGAAAAATCCGCCGGAAAAGCTTTCAAAAAGTCGCATTATAGACTACTGCAATATCATATATCAATTTTAAATTGAAAAAAAAACAAAAATTACACATCTCCCTTACATTAAATTATAAAAAATAATTCTCAATATAGTAATTTAATGAACTAATCTTCACTTTTTTTTTTATAAATAACTTGAATGAATTAGATTTTTTTTTTTCTATTATTATTAACTAATGAAATACATAACTAATTACATAACAAGGTGATATGTTAATAATATTCCATATAATATGAATAATGTAAAACTGTTAATTACTATTCACCTTAAAATAAATATTAATTATCATTCCATTTTCTTATAATACAAAAATTATATAAAAAAACTACATAAACAGATGACAATGGTAAGTTGAAGATATCTGCAGAAGCCAAAATTATACTTTCATAGTTAAAGCTTCTTGTTTTCTCACTAGCAACTAAAATTTCCAACTGCATGTTAAAAGTAAAAAATTAATTGAAGGAAAAAAAATCCATGGATTTTGAACCTGGGATTAATATCTTCTGGTTGATCTTCAAGTAAATATCAACTCAAAAAACAACCAAACCGTGCCCATGATGACCATGTTTTCTTCTTTGTTACATTTGTTTCCAAGATTCTATCTCACGTACAACCATGTTCTGCTCATTTCTCTATGACTTTACACTGACGCGATGCGATGCGACGCGATAAGGTAAGAATCTTAAAATTTGGAATATGATTTTCGTGATTGTGCTTTTACAACTTTCATGTCCCATGTTCATTAATGACTCCTGAAAGGACCTTAAACCCACCAAATATTGAGTGGTCAGGTCGTCATGTGTTTTCATGGTGTCATATGAATCTGCCAAATACATGAGAAACAAGTTATATATACCAAACGTGGTGTGCTCTTCCTTGATAGGCCGAGGCGACCATGGCTCCATCGAATAACCCATCAATGTGTGGAAATTTCACCTTCTCTGTTTTCACAATTTCTCCGGTTCATGTTCAGCTGGGATTCTGAATCAGTGCAACTGCTTCATTGGTTCGAATAATTTGTTTCAATTCGGGGGTTCCCGTTGGAGAGTAAAGTATACAATATCTCCGGCTCCATGTTGTGATATAGAAAGTTCTTTTGATTGTATTGTCGTGCAGTGGTTGATGGACAACGTCGATAGCTGCTAGGATTGATGAGTGCAAACTAGATTGCATGGTTTCACCGGTGGCGTTATTTGCGTAATTACTCTTCTGGTAACCATCGAGTATCGATAACTATGCGAAATCAGTGTGCTCGGCACTGGTAAGAACCTAAAGTGGCCAAACCATTAGAAGAGTCAAGTTTTTGGTGTTAAGTCTGATTCAAAGACAGAGCCTATATCTTGCCAGAAGCATCCGGTAGTAACTTGCTTATGATTAAGCTGTGAAAAGTCCTGTAAAAGCAAGATTAGTCTGTTTCTGCATAAAATCAATCTCTGTAAAAGCTCTGTGAGCATTCTGTAAGATTTTCTCCATTTTGAAATAAGATGAGTATGCTATTTTGTCATTGAGTACTATTGTGCAAATCTATGAGTCCGCTGTGGTAGAGGTATTCTCTGTGCTTTCGTCCGAAGTTCGCTAAAGAATCGAAGGGACGTCAAGACCGTTTAAGGCGTGGATGCGGTTGTGAAGGTCGCCATAACGTGAAAGATCTTAGTAGGTTCACCACTGGTTCACCAGGAGTTGGTTATCAGAGAATTACTGAGAGACACAGAGAAAGAGCAAGCTCGTGACAGGAGCCCCTGCTGAAAATTGGTATCAACAGTTTTATTTTTAAACATGGTGTATTAATTTTTTATTATTTGTTAGGTTATGTGAGTTTTCAAGTGAAATGAGAGCATAAGATATTTAGGCTATATTAATCTTTATTATGTTGGATTTTTTCCAAGAAATTTCGAATTAGTGACCTTTACATCATAAATTATTTTAATAATATATCTTATTATTATTTATTTTAGCCTTATAAATATTCTATTGCATTAATTTAATTTGCTCTTAATTTCCAAAATAAATAGTTGCAAAAATGTAATAGTCAACTTAGAATTTTCTTTTGATAACATTGTAAGCTATTTTTTAATAATTGTGTCAAACCCTAATTTGTTTGTCATTAGAAAATTTAATAAAAGTGTTTACCATTATTGGGACGTCCATTTTTTTTGAAAAGAAAGATTTATTAAAGAATATAGAAATAGGTAATCTGGTTAAACACTCACGACTAATAATATAACATTTACGAAAGAGTATTAAAAAAAGAATGCTTACTTTTTATTTCACATTCAAATAGTTATAAATAAGAGCATATCAAGAATAATTGCACATGTGAAGATAGCCAAGGATGTCGGGAATATGTAGCCAATAAAATAGATATTATTGCAGAAAATGTGAAGAAATAAGTTGCGATAAAAAAGATGTTGAGGTCTTTAACACAAAGGTGTGACTCTTTTTAATATAATTTTTGTGGAAAGCAAGGATTTGTCTATCCCTTGGCTTGATTATTTAACTGGATCTCTTATGTTTAATGATAAAAGTTTGATAGATTTATTTGGGGAAAGTAGTTGTAAATATTTTCCTTTCAAATTACAAATTACAAAGAATGAAGATGTCAACTTAGCATCAAGAATAACTAAGGTTAAAATTGGAGTCAAAATTACAATTATTGAAGAGGAAATATAGGAATAAGTTATCAAAGAAGCAAAGATAGAGGATTATTGGATAAGAGAATTATCTAGTGTTACTATTGTCAGTCACTTCCAAAAATGTTGTAGATTAAAAGTAGGTAATAACAACACAAATTTCAATTATGCTCAAGCAGGTAATGGGGCCTCCTAAAACAATTTATTTTTATGTGATGAGAAAGATAAGAATTGTACAAAATTGTTAGGTATTGAGATTCATAGTGTTCTAACCACATTTTAGGTAAGAACTCTCCGGTGAGTGAAAATTTCAAATCTACAATCAAGCATGGTGATGACAAAATATTGAAGATTGCTGCAAAAGGAGATAAGAAAGTCCATATCGAAGAAGGTATAAAAACTGCTAATGACATTTACCACTCCATAATTAAATCATAGTTCATTGAGCGTTGGCCTATTTTGTAAGAAGAATTATAAGGTGGTGTGTTTGATGTCCCTATTAACGTTTAGAGAACATGAAAATGGTATTACTGATATGGCATATGAAAATAAAAATTCCTTGTTGCATTTGACTTATGGATATTTGAATTTTCATAATTTGAAGCTCCTAACATAAAAAAACAATAGATTATGGTTTTCCTAAGATTCAATAATACAAAGAGGCTAGTCAAGGATGTTATAAATGAAAACATGCAAGAAATAATTATTAAAATGCTAATGCGTGGAGGGTCCATTTTCCACTTTAACTATTTCACTCAAACATTTGTGGTCATATCAACAATTCCAATATGTCATTACATTTCATTACTCTTATGGTTGATTAATCAAACAAGTGTTGGGTTTATTTTTTGAAGATGAAATATGAAGTGTTTGATGTACCCAAGAAGTTAAAAGCCCTCATGGAAAATAAAAAAAGATGCAAAATAAAATTCTTAAGAGCTAATCATGGAAGAGAGTTTTGTTTAGGAAATTTTCATAATTATTGTGATATGAATGAAATCAAAATACAACTCACCACTAGTTGTCATACATCATAAAAATATATGTAACTAAAGGAAAAATTGTATAATACTTAAAATGGAAAAGAGTAGGTTAGAAACTAAGTGACTAGGAAATTTATTTTGGATTGATGCAATTGTTATAAAATACTCGCTAGTACTTGCCATACATCATAAAAATATATGTAGCTAAAAGAAAAATTGTATAATACTGAAAATGAAAAAAAATATGTTAGGAACTAAATGACTAATAAATTTATTTTGAATTGATACACTTGTCATAAAATATACATTCTCAATTGAAATCCCATAAATGAAATTCATATGTTGACTCCTTACAAATCCTAGTATGAAAATAATCCTATTTCCAATCATTTTAGAGTATTTAATTGTTCATTCTAATAAGTAATTGTTGGAATTTATGGCCACTCATAATTTTTTTATTTCAATGTCGTGTTGTCAATGTATGTATTATTGAATATATGATTACATGGATTTTTCACCAATTCTCAATATTAACGCCTATGTAGTCCTACCCTACACAAACCTTAAATTTCTTTATCCTGGGTGCTAACCATAATAGTCTATGTGACTTGGTAGTATAACTAAGCACCAAAATAAAAAAAGGTGTCAAGGGTTACCAATTATCGGACCTACAAGAGATCCCTTGAACAACAATTATTGCAAACAAGTTGATATCCCAATCCAGATGTTGTGTTGACACTTGATGAAGGTAAGTTCAAGTTTTCAACATCATTAATTGAAATGCTAACACCAAAAAGATGTCGGCGGTGTTAGTGTCAATGTCTTCACACTGCCATCGATGATCAAAATTACTCTTTTGCATTCACGTTAGGTGTCTCATTCGATCAGCTACATTCCATTAGGTCATGGATCAACTGATGGTAGTGGTTTCATTTCAGTATCCCTCATGTCATAGACTTGCTGACTTGTTCAAACATCTTTTAGCTGTCCATAATCAATTCAATCAGTCCTAGGGTTTAGTGTTAGGGTTTCATTAGGTCTTAGGGCTTGTCATCATGGTCATTCAGAATTGAATAAAAGGGTTAGCAGACACATGAGGAGGATAAAAAATGGTTCATATAGTCATGATTTTACTTCTGATATGCTGAATAAAGCTCTTTTACCTCAAAACTTTGTTTTGAGGTAAAACAGAGCATTTGTATTTAATGAGTTCATTTGATGTAATTTTATGTAATTTTACTATTCTTATATGTAATAAGTATGCTTCTACTGACCTGGTGACAATGCCAGGTCCTGCTACTGCAAAAAGTCAATGTGATTAGTATCAGTCCACCTGCGAAAAGGCAAAAAGTCAGATATTAGCAAAACGGAGTATTTTGAAAAAGCTATCAAAACAATAGAAAAGTCGGTTTTGGTTTATGAAAAATCAAAAGAGGAAAAGTATAAAAAATCCAATTCATATGTTTTATTGCTTCATTGTTGAAGTGGAATAGCTAAGGAGAGTTAAAAAAACACGGTTTTGAGCAAAGGAAAGAAAATAGAGAAAAACTGGAGAATTTTTCTAGCGCTGTGCATTAAAAGTGCGTTGCACACCTATTGCTGCTTTGCAGCGTTAATTTAATCAGGCGCTGCGCATTAAAATGGCATTGCGCACCTATTGACCAGAATTGCACACCTGTTGGGGAATATGAAATTGCTGCAAATCGCCTTCAAACTTCTCAAAAATCACTTTGATGCTTGTGCCAAGTAAGTTTACCGTTCCTCCTTGCTAAGAAAGAAGTGTGCTTGATTTCTTGAGTGTGTTTGGCATAATTGTATAGCAAAACCTATTGGCATTGAGAATTTCTCTCATAAACCCTAAATAAGCTAAAAATACCTCTCATAAGCCACCAAGGGTCATTTGCTGCTCTTCTCCTTCATTTACACTTAGTTTACCAAGTATTTTTCACTGTCCATCAACCATTAAGCTTCATTCCACTAAAACCTACTTTCTACATCAAACCCTAGCCCTAATACACTATTCACTAACCCTGATTCCCAATTCTTACATTCACACTAACCCCCATTCCCTTATCAAACTCTATACCCTAACTCCCTCAAGCATTCACACCCTCATCTTACACCTCACTTACCTTATATTTTAAAATCTCTTCATACTCATCTTTTTATCACTTCAACCTTCATTTCACATCACCTATCACATCACCAAAAAACCCAAGGAGAGAGACACAAACTATGAGAGGGAGGAGGAAACTTTTAGTGACACTTCCCAAGAAGCACATGTGCCAAGAAAGCCTCACAAAGGGGGAAGATCATTCGGGAGGAAACTATCAGTCTCACAGAGTTGCTTGTTTGTCCTCTTGCTATATCTTGTTTTAGACATCATTTTTTCTATGAGTTTTATGAAATGGTGGAGAGGGTAAAGTTGCATCATGAGCTTTCCCAATTGTTTTTCACCCATCTACATAATGGCCAAGTGAACCTTACTGGTGTCTCCTTCGCTTTGTCACCTAGCACCATTTCAGAAGCAGCAAGCATCCCTAATGTACGTGAGCAATGGAATAAAGGGCAGTATGTGGACAGAGCGTATTATGAGCCTTACATTAAGGCTAGATATGATAGTAAGATCAGCAAGGTGTTCCCTTTCAAGTACTTGGAGGACAGGTTTGCCCCTCTTATGAAGATCATTATCAAATATTTCACCTGTGAGGGAAGATTTTCCCACTTGTATGCATATCATGTCAGGCTGTTGATGCACTTTACTAGGGTGAGGATGATGAAGCTCCCCTACTTTATATATGGGAACATTGAGAAGATGGCCAACTATGTTCAAAGAAAGCCTTTTCCTTAGTAGCTCAATAACATTTACCACTTCTCATTGATTAATATTGTTGTGTTGCACCAATTAAACTTGATGAACATGCCATGGGACACCTTTATTGCCCATGAAATGTTCAAAAACCATCAAGTGTTTTCATCAGTGCCTCAGGAGGAAGGAGGACCATAAGGACAGCCTGGTGTCCATGAGACCGAGACTACAGGTGTGCCAGTATTTGTCACTTATGAGAGAGGTACAAGGACTCTTTTTGCTACTGCTAGGCAAGTACTATCTCCACCAGGGGTAGAAGGGGTCTCACCTTCTTCACCAGATCATAGGCAAATGTTATCTCCACCAAGGGTGGAAGGGGATTTGCCTTCTTCTCCAGCAATATAGGTTGGCCAGCAGTCAAAGAGCAGAGACAAAGGGAAACAGAAGATTCATGAGGAGAGCCCTACTTTAGGGCAAGACACAGATTTTATCTTGATTGAGGAGGATGTCATTGACTTGGGTTCTCAAGGCTCAAGAATCAACAACATGATTATCAAAGAGAAGGAGGCTGAAATACAAGCCTTCTCAGTTAACCTTGAGAGAGATAAATGGGTCATTAGCTACCTTGAGCAAGAAAACAAGTAGCTTGCCAATAAACAAGACCTCATGGAGCTGCAAATCATCAAAGAAAACCAGCAAAGGGCCAAGAGGGAAAAGGACAAGTTGACCTCCATTAAACAAGAAATAGAGAATGACCGAGAGACTTGGTTAGAAAGGGTGAACATTCACTTAGAGAAGCTACTTGAGGAGGTCAATAAAGAGAAGAGAATACTATGCCACATGGCCTATCACTATTTAACCCGAAAAAAGATTTGCAATTCAAGGGTAAAGAGACTAAAAGCTAAGTTAAGGAGAGCCTTGAGGAGCAAGAAAGAATGTGATAACTCAAAATCTTGGCTGAAGTATCATTGGCCAAACAAAGCACTTAACAAGGATCCCTCATGCCAAATTTCAGGAAATTTTGAGCAATTTTCGTCATTTTTGAATTTTGGAATTTGAAAAATAGGCTTTTCCAATAGGTGCGCAGCGCCACTGGCACTGTGCTTTTTATGGGGACACTCTTTTGGAAAATGGATTGCATATTTGGATTAAGCATAAAAAAATAAGCAAACCAAGAAAGTTTGAGAAAATTTGGAGAATTTGGCCACAAAAGGGGAAAAAAACACCCAAAAAATGCCCTCTCTACCACTCTTTTAACCCACAGGAAGTAGTCTTGGTAGAATCAATGTTTGGAGGGGCAAATGACCTCCAAATCAGGAAATTTAAATTGTTCCAGAAACTAGACAAGCCGAGCTTTCCAACAAGCCATATTGGGACTGATTTGGATGAGTGGAAGACCTTAAAAATGGCGTCTGAAGTGGCTTTGCACATTAAATTTCTGGCGCTGCGCATTAAACTGATTTTGCCAGTTTTGATCAAATTTCTAGATTTTTCGTAGTTTTCTTGGAAGTTGACTTTTTCTTCATTCCTTTGTAAATGTGTGCATGGTAAGTGATGTATTTGATGTAAATATGGATGAAAAACACCTCATAGGGTAGATACATCAAGTTCCAAGTGGTTTTGATCCTGAATGAATTGGTTTCCTAAGTTTTAGAGGTTAGATGTTCCACTACCTACTTTTGTATTTCTAGTTTAGATATGGTTGAAGCCACTCCTCTTCTCACGGTTTCGACCCCTGATAGCTAGCTTGAGTAGTTTCCTTACCTATATTATGTACTCTTTGATTCATTTGTAAAGGTTGGACTCTTTTGGAAGTGGTGCACATATTGTATACTTGTATCAGTAGCTTGGCAAGGAATAAAACTAGGTTTCATAGCTATTCTTGTGGGGTTCTTGTGACAGTGAGTTTATATATTGTTTTTTCTTTCTAATGAGTTTTATTATGTTTTATATGTATCCAAATCTATCTTGCTCTTCTAAAACTAAATGAATCAAGGTGAATAGGAAAAATACACTGTTGTGATTTGTCTTGGGAATGCATTTGGTTTTCAATGTTTTCAACTGTCTGAAGAGGACTTATAGTTTCTTTATGCCCTCCTCAACTCCTCAGCTATCTTAAACTACCATCTCAATCCATTTCTAGTACATAAACCTTTGTGTACCTCGCCCCACATAACATGTTTGTATCCCTGATTTGATTTCCCGAACCCAACTTGTCTGCTCCATTTGATCCAACAACAAAACCCTACAAATCAAACCAAAAACTCTTGAGCTACTATACCTAGCCTAAAATCTAATTTCATTTCAGTCATCTCAAGTTGTAATTGCAACCACTTTAACCAAGATTGACAAGGAGAGAGCCCTCTCCCGACCTGGTAGGGCTAGCTACTAGGTTAAGCATGGTTTGTGGTTATCCTAAGATTGCCTCTCTTCATCCCGAGGTCGATCTAAGCTCTGACAGGTGGTAAGCACTTCGATGGTCAATAAAGAAGTGGTAGAGCTCTCGATAGTGGGCAATTGACAATTGATATGAAAATTTGACAAAATTAGTTTCTTTCTGTCCCTCAAAAATTAACGAGATTGCTTTCCACTTAGTACCATGTCCTCACAAAGAACTTTTTCTTTCATGTGTGGTAGTGTTGGTAGATGGTTGATATGCACCGATAGGCTTATATGTCTATATGATAGATGGTTGATGTTTTCACTCTATTAGTTAACTAGCACAATCACATTTATTAATGTGGTTGATATACACCGATAGGCTTATATGCGTATATGAAACATATATATTAATACAACCATATTTTCCAACATGATTGATATAAGCGTTAGGCTTATATCGACCACATTAATAATTGTTATATATATTTTTTAAAATACTAATTATTTATCATTATTAATAACTATATAGATAATAATAACTATATTCTTATATATTTATATATATTATTATATGATTATTATATAATAATAATAATAATTGAAGAAAAATGATTTTTTAACTATTTTTTTTAGAGATATTCCATACCATAATAAAGTTTTTATATTCATTCGAATTAAATTTTAAAATATATTTATTTCAATTATTAAATTATAATAATAAAAATATACTAAATTATAAAATTTAAAACTTATAAATATTTTATTAAAATAAACCTAAATTAAAAACTAAAATCGCTAATAAAAACAATGTTAAAAGTAACAAATAAAATCTTGCATTAAAATAGTATCAAAAATAAAACTGTAAGCAGTTAATTTTCGTAAAAATATTAATCCTTTTTACTTATTATTACGATGTGTCAAATAAAATAAATATTTTTCAAAACATAATATGAAATAATTTTTAAAAGTATTTTTGACAAAACACAATATAATATTTAAATTAACTATTCAATTTAGAAATATTAACCTTTATTTGTAATTTTAAATTAATAAAATTATTGTATTTTACATATTATTTAAAAATAATTTCAAATTTCGTTCCATGCAATGTGCCTTTTTCCTAATCTGTTAAAGGTCACCGTAACAGCTTTCCTTTTAATGCTCCGTGGCCATTTCTATATTCGAAATTCAACTTCCATGTCCAAAACGTATGAACCAGAACACGGCCAGGTCTGTGCAGAACGTGTAAAATTAGCAACCAGAGCAGCGCTAGCTCTCTCAACATAGCTAGCTGAGCTCAGTAGTGGTGTGTTTACCGGAGTTAAAAGAGTTAAATGATGAGAAGCTAGTGGAGTGGAGTGAAGAAAGAAAAAGAGCACGCAAAAACAGATATTAAATGGAATTAATTATGGCCATAGGAGCCGCTCATTACATGCCATTAGATCTAAATTTGCGAAAACTATTCACTGTCATCGAGCTCTCACATACTCACATCCATGCACGCATAAAATCAACTTTGATAATTATTTTTTTTTGGATATGTGGTATTGTAAGGCGAGGATGCATATGTTACCATCGTTACTTTTACTTTGGAGTTTCTTATATTGGATGGAACGTGTGGTGGGGTAAGATTTGTGGTGGGGAAGATTTTAGTAGATTTTATAATAAAATATTGATTAGAAATAAAAGGTGTGTTTGAAAATTATAAGAAAGATTAAGAATAACGAATTTCAAAACTTTTGAAATTTAGAAACAGTTAAATAATTATCACTTCCTCAATTTAGAAACAGTTAAATAATTATCACTTCCTCTCTTCTCTAGAGAAAGGAAGAAGGAAAACAAAGAATCTAAGAGAATCTAGTCTTAGAGGGAGGATAGAAATAGAACTCAGAAACAGTTAAATAATTATCACTTCCTCAATTTAGAAACAGTTAAATAATTATCACTTCCTCTCTTTCTCTAGAGAAAGGAAGAAGGAAAACATCTAGAAGGAAAACAAAGAATCTAAGAGAATCTAGTCTTAGAGGGAGGATAGAAATAGAACTCAGAAGTGAAACAAAAGAGGTGAAAATAGGGTAGAGTGCTTCTAAATTTGAGGTGTTTTAGAGCTAGACACCAATCTAGTGAAACCCTCAATTAAGGAACCTTGAGGAAGGGTAATTCTGAACTGGGCTGGTAAGTCTTGAGGTTTAGAAATAGACCAACTCAGTGGTTAGATTCTATAACTGAGAATGATATTTGTTGTTTACCTTCATCCTTGGGATTGTGAGTTATGTAGTAGTTAACCATTAGCTTTTCTGACATTGTAAATGATGCTAGAAAATACGTGTGAAGGGGTAATCGTTGTATATCATAATCCTTTACATGAAAAACAATATTATGTGACATATGCAATAAAGTTTTGTCTCGTAATACGTCAAGCAGTGAGATAATTATTACAATAACTGCATACACAGAGATGAAACCCAGGTAGAATATCTTTTAATTTCATGAGGGTTGGTCTGGTTAGCCATAGGGGACGAGCCCGAGCTTGACCTAGGGCAGTCCAGTATCCAAGGAAAAATCGAATTAATAACCCCGAGGGCTAAGAAACTGGTCCCGGAGTACGTAGGTCCTGTTCTCGACCGGGTACCAACAATTGTTAAGGATATTTAGAAAGAAGAGAGGAATAATATAGTAACTAGACATACGCTCATTCTTTTCCTTACACAGTCATACAATGCTGGGTAGAGTGTCTGGGCCTCGTAAAATGAATAATAATGCACCAGAACTAAACCATTCACAGATGCATACAACATAATTTGAATGCAGAAGCATTAACAACAATATAGGAAAAATAACCATAATGGGCTGGAGGGCTTATTAAACAACATTTAGTTTAATAAGAACAAGAAAGAATTTTGAAGAATTTATCTAGTAAGAAAAATCAATGATAGCTAAAGCCAAGTTCCAGCGATGGAAACAAGACTGAGGCGTTTTGGTGAAAGGAAGATCATGCAGAATCTGAAGGAGTATGAAATGAAGATGAAAGAAGATATGATAATGTTTTCGGTGAAAAAGGAGTTAAGAGACAAAAATTTGATCTTCAAGGAGATTTCAAAAATATAAAATCTCAAATGTTGACAGTGAGGATGTGGAGGTAGCTAAAGCCTGACTGACTAATATGAATAAGCACTTTGAGATCTATAACAACCTTGGTGAAAATTCCATGTAATGAAAGTTAAAAAAAAAATAACCACAGATGAATTGGACACTTATTCCAAGCTTAATGTTGGGCAAGACATCCTACGGGGTGTTCATTTAGTTGTTTATGGCTAAGGAAATTGAGAAAGGGAACGGCTAAGGATTTGGAAAGGAAAAATGACATTTTTGGCCCAATTATTTATGAAAATAATGGAAATTAGGAGAAAAAGGAGGTGAAAGGTCACAGGTTGCATGTGAGGAGGAAAATGAAGGAAAATAATGAAAAGTGAAGAAAGTAGAGGCCTCATTCATAAAAAGGCTTTTGAGGATTAGTTGGTATCCTTTTGTTTGTTTAGCTTCAGAGATGTCTCTTTATTATCTTTCTCTCTAATAGTATTGGACACTTGAGTTTTCTTGGAGAACTTTGGCATTGGAGCAAGAAAGGAAAAGAAGATAAGAGGAAGCAAAAATCAAGTAGGGTAAGGTATGATCAAATAGCTACATCAAACTTGATTGCACGTATGGACTTGCATGTGTATTTTCCTTGCTAGATTTTGCATGCATGGGATTGCATGTGTTTCTTTCTAACATGGCATGGGTTTTTCCTGGTGTGACAATATTTTCACCCTGGACTTGCCATTTCCTCATACTTTTGAAGATATGGGTTCTCTCATTTTGTTTATGTTGGATGGCCAAATTGGATTCGAAGTTGAGTGGGGTGGATCTCCGAATTGACAAACACATGGTGTAGTGGTCCCTGAACCAGACTGATGATGCACTAAGCCACTAGCATAGTCACCCATGAACCAAACTGTCGGTTGCAGTAAAGCCATATTGTGTGCCTCAGTGGGCCTAGGAATCTTTGCCAGTGAATGAAAAGATATACGGTAAATCCAAGAGGTAGATTTTATCACCGTTGAGCCCAGTGATTCCAAGATGGAATGCACGACAAATCCTAAAGAGTATGTCTCTGTGTAGGGCTTACTAATCCCTGGATCAAACTATGGATGCATGGTAAAGCCTGAGAGACTAAGAGGATGATGTAGGTACATCTAGCTTGGGTCAATTCTTTATTAGAGGAGTTAGTTTGTAAATTTAGGATTTAAATAATTAATGTTTTTTTCTATAGTTTTTGAAAGCGAATGAAGATTACTGTCAATAAAAGAAGATTCAAGAGTATTTTGGAAAGTTTGAGAGGATTATGGATTAGTTAGCTCTTATCTAGGGATAAGGGATTAAATGAGAGATTTTATGAATTACGAGAGATATTTTGGGAGTTTGTTGATGGATTTAGAACCTTTCTTATCTTGGGTTCTAATCCATTTGTATAAATTGAGAGTAGCTTATGAAGCATGTAAAATGTAGAAATGTATAAGTACTTGTGAGAGTGAAGTATGAGAAGTTCTTCTGTAATTATTTTCTTTTATTAATTAATAATTTTCAATTTATCTTTATACCTGTCATTTTCAATTTAGTATTGTGAGCTAATGTTAATGAATGGAAGCCTATTGTTAGATGTTATTGGACCTACATAAATTTTTAGCATCGTAGCTGAAGCTTGGATTGATTTTTTTAAAATCATTTGGGTAATCAAGTTACGATGGAGGAATAGTTATTTGTTTCTCACATGGAAAGACGAAGGGATTCAATTTCATTGTTTCTAATCGGGGAAATAGACTCCAAGCACTCTAGTAACGTTGTGCATTAGATCCTCTGCATGCGACACAATTTGATGTCGTAAACAAATGAATTAATCAATCACCATGAAGATAAGGCAGTACAAGATGGTTGATGTAATTTTTTTGCGGGAGGAGGAATTCCGCATCTTGAATCTGCAACTCAGCATCCAATTTCACAACGATGGAGGTGGAATCGTGTTCTGCGAACCTTTATGCTTTGTCGTACAGACATATGAGCATCTCAGCAAAAATTAAGACGTTGCTCAAGATGTTTGAATGCTAATTTCCAGAATTCCCCGTGGGAGATAAAGACAAAGCCAATATTGGTATTTTCCACGAATTAGAAGGGGTTCTTACTGATGTGAACGACTCAGGAAATTGTCATGACTTCAATGTAGCTTTTCAGAAATTAAAATTGGATTGTGAAAATTCCTAGATGTTGTTGGACTGTATGCTATCTGAGTGTGAGATTGTTGATCCAAAAGTCGAGCAGGAGTTTCACTTATCAATGGACATACTCCCTTTTGATGTAAATGTAAGTGCCTTCCGATGCTGCAACGTATGAAAGATACTCCTTTCCAGTTCTGTTTATGTCGTCCTGAGGTTTTATGGTCAGTGTCAATTAAATGAATGCATGAGAGTCTGATAATGTTGAAAGCGTTGCTTAGGTTGGAAAAGGAAAACAGATCTGCTAAAGGATTGAGAACAGATCCTGCTTAGATTTCGTTAAAGTCTGTGCAACATGGGACGTTGACTAATACACTTTGTGGTGAAGGTGTTGGAGCTATTGCATAGAAAATTGCGAGGAGGAACCCTGAGATAGCGTAGAGAAACACTATCTCTGCAAACACGGTAAAATATTTGATTTTTTAAATGTGTTAATTCTTCTCTGCGTTGAATTCTACTATACACTGAATGCGTGGAATGTTGAACGCCAGAACATAGTGTCACGTTGGAATGATGAAAACTAGAACATTGGAGCGAATGAAATGTTGTGTACATCAACGTATCAATAACCTACGTGGAAATGGATTGCGTACATCCAAGCCAAAGACACCCATTTATGATTGAAGAACCTATTAACGGTTTTTAAGAAGATACGTGCATATCTCACTTTAATTATAAGCTTTAAGAGAGAAACATATAAATCACCTTTTATAAAGTGACGTTATTAAAGATTAAATTATTTTAATATGAAGCATGTGAAAGTATTGTATGGAGTGATAAGGTAGGTAATTAATATTAGATGGGAGACTTAATGGTGGTGATATTCCAGCCAAATTGATGGTTGTGAAATTTGTTTGGATAATCATAAAATCACAAGTGCTAAATCTCTAAAAGAAGATTGCACAAGTTGAGTTGAAGTGAGAGGCTCTCAATGTAAAAATCCAATTCAAATTCCACTAATGCGGAAGCGATGTAAAAGTTTGGGGTCAAAAGGAAATTTAGAGTCAAGTCAAAAGTGTCATTGATTCTAATGGGTGCATGATCGGTACACCCAAAGTTTGGTCAAAGTGTTGTAAGGAAAATTTGAAGAGAGTTACTGCAGTTGTTGTTTGTAGCAAAAAGGAGCAAGAAATGCTCAGGAGTAAATTTCAAGTGAAAGGAATCACTGGCCAAGTTCAGAGGAAATAACTTGGTAAAGTGATTTAGTTGCCGGTTAGAGTGAACAAGGTGAAGTTCAAGAAAGAAGATGAAGATGGATTGAGAGAAAAGTCACAACGATGGAATAATAGATAGTTAGGATTATTGATGAAGAGAAAGAGATCATTGAATTAAAGAAGCGACTTGACATCTGAATGGAGTTGTTACAAAGACAGACACACTGATGGGTAATAAAGAAAATAGTTAAATGGTCAATCCAACAATTGATGGAAAGAAGACAAAAGCGTGAACTGAAAATTTTGGAAGCATAGAAACGCCAGATAAATATATACATTTTTGAACTGGAGAAAGTATCATTGTTTGGTGACGAGGATGATGAATGTATGGATATGGTCACCAATAAGAAAATTTAAGAAGATGAGGAAGAGTTAGTGGAAAAATTGAAGTATTGTATACTACATAAGGAAGGGATGTCGAAAGTCATAAGAGAGACCTCCAAGTCTCATGATTCTGAAACTAATACTTATTTTGTGTTTGTAGGTTGTGGAGAATGGCAAGAAACCAAGAGTAAACTAGAAATTAAGGAAGCCCAGGAGCCACTCAAGTAACCTATGCAAGTCTACAAAGGCATAGATATGGATGATGTTGCTGCAGAAATGGATTTTTAAGAGGATTGGTTGGACAACCCAAAGAGAATTTGTGAAGAAAATGAAATGATGACGAACTGCAACAATTTCATAGAGGGCTAGGACGAGGTTTCAATGAAGAAAATGAAACAACAAAGTGGTAGTAATAAGAACAACTTCCCGTAGAAGAGGCAGAGAATGATAGAAGTTGAGTGGTATCCTAGTGAATTCATGGAGGAGAACATTCATTTTCAACAAAAGAAGGCTGATTTTTACCAGCAAGAAGACAAGTTGGACATGGCAATTGAAGATATTAGAAGATTGATGGTGAAAGTGTCACAAAAGAGACAAATTGCAGGAAGAACAAAAGATAGTAGAAGTTGTTGATGACAACAGAACAAGCATATATCAGCAAGGAGAAGGGAGAATTGCGACATAAAGTTTGGAAACCTGGAAAATAGAAAAGGACAGCCACATAACATCAACAACATAACATAGTAAATGATCAATGATAAACTAAAGTTTGGGGTCCAGGAGGATTTTTTGTTCATGACTAATGGTCTAGAGACAATGATTTTCTTTTACCTGGGGAGTCCGATGCAGGCGCATCTAGCGTGGGTCAATTGTTTATTGGAGGAGTTAATTTCTAAATTTAGGATTTAATTAATTAATGTATTTTTCTATAGTTTTTAAGAGAGAATAAATATTATTGTAAATAAGAGAAGATTTGAGAGTATTATGGAAGGTTTGAGAGGATTATGAATTAGTTAGCTCTTATCTATGGATAAGAGATTGAATGAGAGATTTTATGGATTATGAGAGATATTTTCGGAGTTTGTTGAGGTATCTAGAACCTACCTTCGGTTCTAATCCGTTTGTTTAAATTGAGAATAGCCTATGAGGTATGTAATATGTAGAAATGTCTAAGTAACTCTGAGAGTGATGTATGAGAAGTTCTCTTGTAATTATTTTGTTTTATTAATTAATAATTTTCAATTTATGTGTATACCTATTGTGTCATTTTCAGTTTAGTGTTGTGAGCTAATGTTAATGAATGTAGGCCTATGGTTAGATGTTATTGGACCTGCATAAGAGGAACTCAAATTCCTCACGACGTAAGTGGAGAACTCCAATGGCATCCACATTGATTGGTGTTTTTGATGTGTTCAATAAGTCCCAAATTCAGGCTTGGAATATGGCATGAGGGTGATTGGCTGAAGAGATACTTGGCTCAACCACTCTATGGTCAGGTGGAACATGGTATGACAACAACTATGTATGTTTATCATCATGTGTTTACTTGTATGTGAATGGATAATGTGTCTATGACCTAGTATATTAATATGTAGAAAATGGCATAAGGGAACAATGGTTTATAGGGATTCATAGATAAGTATGAGATCCCTACACTCAATTATGTTGTTTACACCTATAGGTTATATTAACGAAATGTATGTCATGGTTAGTAGGGGTCTAGTTAAGGTCTTGTTGAGTTTTTTGCTTTTGAATCATTGTTTCCTTGTACTTTTATTGATTTCAAGATTTCATTCCATTATGGGAAGTGCCCTAGGCTCTGGGCCTGAAAAAAGTGGCTTAAATCCCAGGGTCACTACCACAAAACTGGTAAGTTTGGTCTGCATTCACTAACATGCAGGCCTATGAGAGTGACTTTAGGCTTTAGGTCTTTGGTTACTTCCCTGCCAATAGAATGGGAAAGACTATGGCCCAAGAGGTCTAGAACACTAGTGGGACCATAAGGATAGGTTTTCTGTGTGTTTGACCTATCTCTTTAGGGTTCTTTTGATGATGTTCGATGGTTGTGTGTGACTTTCTATAGATTCCACTTCCTTAAGGTCACCTAAGAGGTCAAACATGATCATAATAGCCTCTCGTCTCATGTTTGCCCACGTTGGCCTGGTTACTTGGGTGGATGTGGGAGGAAGGTGTTACAGAGTGGTATCAAAGAATGGTTCAACTCTTGAACTGGATGGGTTGAATGTGTTAGTCATGCATGCTGTTACACAGTAAAATGTCACTGTCACCTTGTCAGTCTCCCTACTGTGTCATAAAATCACATCCACCATGCTCATGCTCTCTGAAATGGCTAAAAACCCTCTTTGCCTAAGTTTATTGGATCATCGCGACTGTTCCTAAAATAACCGCGCTGACTGGCGGATGACAATGTAACTGGTGTGCTGCCAGCGTGGAAGCACACGTGTTTTCCGCGCTGGTCGAATTTCATAAACAGAGCGCCCTTCGCTTGCATCAGTTCGCGCTGACCAGACCTCTTCTGTAATTATGTTGCGATGCCAGCGCGCCAGCCCAGTTTTGCACCCGCGCTGATCCTGTTTAGGCGAGTTTGTTCTAACAGCCAACTTTCCAGATGACTCCAGACTTGGTTGTTAGCATTGTAAAGGTCGCCATCCTTTCTCTGGCATGTCTATTCGCCTGGTCACCCACTTTTCTTGGGGGAAAGCTCATCCTTTCACTATTCATGGAGACTCCTTCTCCTTTATAAGCCTCCACCATTGCCATGAG
>APFE030201917.1:35992-54002 GCA_000404065.3 Pinus taeda
ATATAGACGTCTCTGTTACCCAAGGCTCTTTAGACTTCAGTCTTCTCCTTGGTCGTGACTATGTGTATGCCATGGGAGCCCTTGTTTCTTCACTTTTCCGTGTGGTTTGCTTTCCACACGACGGAAGAATGGTGACGATCGACCAATTATCATTCGCTCGTCCACAAGCCCCTCTGGCACCATTGTCCTTCCCTCTTGGTTCTCACCCACCAGTTGCATCTGTCTCACCCTAGATCAACTACATGGCCACCTCTCCCATGCCTATATCCAGCAATGCCGCCATCGTGCATAGTGTCCTGGGGGCATTGGGTCCTGACTTCCGAGACATCAACCTCCCATCGGGAGTGCCACTCTTGGAAGCCCCAACTTCCTGTTCATTATGACGAAGTTCAAGCGGAGCATAGTTCTTGATCCTGTGTCAAGCTCCGTAAAAAATGAAACAAGGAGTCTCGAGGATAGTTTTGCTAATGTATCAACCTCGTTAAAACAATGAAACGTGAGCTCGTGCACTTCGAGCGCATAATCATTATGTCAACCTTCAACCCATTTTCAATGGACTGAAGCTTGGGGGGCATGTACCTCGAATTGAGACACGATGTTGGGGGGCATGCCCGTTTCATTTCTCATGAAGCATATTTTGCATACGTGATTCTCATGTGTGTTTTCAAGCTTTCGTAAAAATAAAATATATGCGTGTGTGTGAATACATTCCAATGGGTCATTTGTTATGCAGTAGATACATCAGATTACATGTGTGTCGAAGAGTCGCATCATCACGTGAAGAAAAGATCCATCTAGGAATAAACATAAGCATATCTAAATAAATTCTTTTCCAAGATTGCCAAAAATATAAAAATACATGGATCGCATGTTGTGCAACTGATACATTATATCACATATGTATTAGACATTTGCATAACATATAAAAACATCATCACATGTAAAATGATCCATCCAAAATCGGTATATATATATAAATCGTGTGGCGCACTAAGGCGCTCAAAAAACAAGTGTACATGTCTTAATAAATCCGATGTCCTCAGTACATCTGAGACGTGTGTCTCTCAAAAACAACAGTGGAAAATAAAACCTAGGCGTCTACTGCGGTGGGTTATGCTCTCTATAGCATGCCACCGCTCATGCCACCCGCCTCAAAAGGCAGTGCATCCTGGGTTCCACACCCACTCTATGGATCTATGCAGCTAGGGGGACCTCCTCGATCCCCTGGTAATCTAGGACTCCTGCCAGCAAGCCCTCAAGGTTGTGTACCACGGTCTCTGTCTGGTCGCCTCCTACATGAGCCAAGGCCAAGACGGCAACGCCTTGCTCCTCCCTCCGTGCCTCTGGAGCCAGGCCAAGAGGTCTCACGGGTCCCACATCTGCACAGCATAAGCATTTATTAGGATATGTACATGAAAAAATGAAAAAAATCACAAAAATGAAAATAAAAAAGATCAAGTGTTTACCTCCATCATCCCACTGCTCTCCCGCAGGCAGCAGCATGTCAGGATCACCACGAAAGTCGATACCGGCGCACGGCCAGTCCTCGACGAAGATAACCTGGCAATCTAGCCACTCTCGGAAAAAGACGCCCCACGACACTGAGCGACCGCCACCTCCACGTGGCATGACTCGGGCCCACTTGGTGGCCCTCGTCTCTTGTGCATTGTTCGGCGGGTCTACCACCATAGTCTGCAGCCGAAGGGCCGGCACCCGCTCAAACATGAGTGGAAGAAGGAGCGATCCGTAACCGAACTGCTTCGACTCTCCACGTCGATAGCTACTCAATTTCCTCTTCATGTTGTTGGTCACAGCTGCCGCCCAGTTGAAGATCGTGGGCTGTAAGCACTCGAGAGCTAGCAAAAGGTTGGCCTTTGAGGCCTCGTGGTTCGCCAGACTACCTGCTGCCCCCGTCACTAAGAAGAGTATAGCGCGGAGCACTATGTCGACATGAGGTCCAACACCCACTGATGGGATGCTTACTTTCCCGCTCCATGTTTTGGCCGCCTGTGGGCATACACGGGCCATCAACTGATCAAGCGTCTCGCTACTAGGTTGCTACCCCTCCTAGATGGGCATCACGCGTCAGTGAGATAATCCAGTCAAGAAGTAAATATTTGAAGAGTCAAACTCTATGTCTCGGCCTCGGATGGTAAATTTCCCATCCACTGGGTTCCATGCTCTGATCAGGAGCTCTAGCAGGTCTGGCTGAGCCCTCAAACGTGGAGTAAGGAAAAATTTAAGTAATCCGCATGCCCGCATTGCATTGCGGCATCCGGCGTCAGCAAAACCAGCTATATCTGCATTATCATGGTCTCTCTCCTGCCATGTAAAGGCCATTATGTCCTGCAAGATCACCCAAAAATCATTAGGTTCCCTGCATTTGAAAATTGTGTATTTAATTTTGAAAAATCAATCTTCACGGCGCCAGCGCGACTGTTTCTAAAACAGCCGCGCTGGAAATGGTGGCCTATGTATTTTTCTCTGGGTCATCGCGGAAGGACACGGGTTTTCCACGCTGACCCGGAAAGTGGTGTGTGTTGGGAAAATCGGTCAGCGCGGACCCGATGGGGAAATCCGCGCTGACCGAGAGCGCTCCAACATTCAAAGAATTTGGCCAAATGGCCAAATCCCACAGTGAAATTGCATGAAAATGGAATCAAAATGGAGCGTAAGGCAAGAGGGACCTACCTGGAATCAACTGTCAGAAGATCGGCGTCCGGATGATGAGGAATTTGCTCCGTCAACTTTGTAGTTCTTCAACGTTCTCCAAAGCTCAAATGATAAAATGGAAAAAATTATTTTTACAAATCCCTATTTATGGTAAAAAATTGCTAATTTGACTATAGTTTTTATGAATGTGGATTTTTGCCATAGTTTGCCATGAATTTAATCTGGATGTCATTAATTATGCCTTAATGCATGTTTTATTATGATTTTCGACATATCGAACGGGTTTATGTGGGTGTTTCCCTTGTGCAGGTCCTCGGAATCAGCAAAGTCACGGTGGATTTGTATACACTTGGTCCCAAAAAATGTCGCCATTAAGCTCTTTTCCGACATAAAACAAGAAAAGATTGTCGAGTCTGCTCTCAGCTCGTCAAAAGGAATGAGAGGCGGTTGCTTTTAAAGCTCTTTTTCGACCGTTTAAACCAACAAAGATTGTCGGGTGTTTGTCGTTTCGCACTCGTTATTGGTTCTAAAACGACGTGCTTCTGACCGCTTTTTTACTTTTTCAGGTCAAAGTCACTACTTACAAAAATTACTCCTCGGTCGTAATGATCGGGCGGTTCTCTCGAGCATCGTTTTATACTTTTTCGGGCTTGAGAGACACAACTTTACGAAAAAGCACCCCCCTGGAGTTTTCTTTTCAGCTGTCTTTTCAAACTCTCTAAACATGAAAAGACGCTGAGTTCTTCCTTTGTCAGACTTGTTAAAACTTAATGACATCGGGCTCCATCAAAATGACGCTCTTCAAGCATATGCTATCCCCGTCAAGCTTGTCATCCAAAAATAATCAGGGTACTCGCCAGAAATGGTGGGAGAAATAAAGGAACCGTAATCGTCGTCATCGAGAGTATGTCACTCTTGAACATGGCACTGTTTGCATTCGTGTCTGGGTGGGGACATCTCATCTCGCTTCACTTTTGCCTACATGGGTTTGGGTTATCCTATTTGGCCATTCATCTGCTCATTGTCCTTTCATTACGACCTCTGATCATTTGACCCCCAAATACTGCCAAATCCGTCATTGTGCCCCCGATATGTTCAAGAGAAGTTGACCTCTGCAAGTATAACCTCCCTCTGATATTTCACACGAAACAAATTGTCTCTTCCCGTCTCGTGTCGATGATGTGGGAAACATTATGGCCCACCTTCAATAAAGATCACTTCCTGTCGACTTCAGCTCGTTATCCAGGAGTGACCTAGAGACTCCCTTCAGGTACCTTGGAACCTGCATGCCTCAATGGCATGTTCTTCGTGTTCGACGCGAGGTTTTCATCATTGGCCTCCGATCGGATGACTCCGCGGGTGTTCGACACCGGCTCATTCATTCGCACGCCGTGGATTGTACCTATAGTACCTTGAGGACCATCGTCATCATTAGTGGCCCCTCTCGCGTCTGTTAACGACTTTCATCATTGGCTGGTAATCAGACGATGTTCAAACATGTTCGACTTCGACTCCTATATTCACATGTTTGAACTTGTACTTTTTTTGGGTTTGGATGGAGCGCAAGACCCTGGTTCTAGTTCATTGTGGGCCAGGTTGCGATTTTGTGGGACATCATTACATGACTCGTTGATGGATGGCTGCGACCATACCTGAGTCTTTTAAGGATGGCTGCGACCATACCTCTTATCATTATGGTCTCTTCAGCTGGGTGGCTGCGTCCATACCACAGACCTTCTTCATATGTCTTTTGGATGGCTGCGCCCATGCCTAGACTACATGTAATTGAAATATCAGTTGTATCTACCTGCAGGTTCTTCCTGGTGGTGTTCCGGTCTAGCAGTCTTGTAAAGCATTTCACCCCTCCCACTCTCTCGGGCTTCATGCTTTAGGGGGCATCTGTTACACAGTAAAATGTCACTGTCACCTTGTCAGTCTCCCTACTGTGTCATTAAATCACATCCACCATACTCATGCTCTCTGAAATGGCTAAAAAGCCTCTTTGCCTAAGTTTATTGGATCATCGCGATTGTTCCTAAAATAACCGCGCTGACTGGCGGATGATAGTGTAACTGGTGCGCTGCCAGCGCGGAAGCACACGGGTTTTCCGCGTTGGTCGAATTTCACAAACAGCGCGCCCTTTTCTTGTACCAGTTCGTGCTGACCAGACCTCTTCTGTAATTGAGTTGCGATGCCAGCACGCCAGCCCAGTTTTGCACCCGCGTTGATCCTGTTTAGGCGAGTTTGTTCTAACAGCCAGCCTTCCAGATGACTCCGGACTTGGCTGTTAGCTTTGTAAAGGTCGCCATCCTTTCTCTGGCATGTCTGTTCGCCTGGTCACCCACTTTTCTTGGGGGAAAGCTCATCCTTTCACTAATCATGGAGACTCCTTCTCCTATATAAGCCTCCACCATTGCCATGAGCAGCTAGTTTGGAACATATAGACTTTGATAGAGGAATTCTTAGTGCATTAGTGATGCTCTTTGTAGGCATTTGGTGTGTTGTGTGAGGATTTCTATAGAGCTTGAGGAAGGTTATGAGTTTGTTGCCTTGTATGTGAGAGAGAGACCTCTTTGACTTGGGAGATCTACTTCAAAGGTGAATGCTGACGAGACATGCTGGCTGGACCCTTAAGAGAAGGACTCAGCGTCAGGACTTCGGTTGTACCTTACTCTATTTCTGATTAATAAAGATAGATGACTACTGTTATGGTTCCATTCCCATTTGTCTTATGAATGATCAATGTGAATTACATCTTTCCTGACTGATGTATAGTTGTTTTTAGTAGATTTTACGCTTGTGTTTGTTCTCTCTTTGCTTGTGTAGGTGTCCGCCCGCGAAGATAGTGGAGGATTGTGATCGGCTGGAGCGAAGGGGCGAGAGGACCATCTCTTTGTCAAACATAGCATTGGAATCCAAGTAGGTGTCCTTTACCCACTTGTTAATTACAACTAGGAACTTGCAGAGTAGCATTGACTGATTGTTGCTAGACCCCTTTTGGACTAGTAGGGATCGCCTCTATCCTTAGAGGGGATTTACCTCTCCAACACTATGTAATCTGGATAAACATGAATTATGCCTTATTTGAAGATAGGTGAGGGTTCCCTTCAAATATCCTACATAAAAATGAAGAAGAATGTCCCTGGAACGATTATCAAAATCCTTAAAATATCCACCTTCATCAAGTTGGTACCTTGGAGATGTTTTGATGGTTATTTCTAGGGGTTACTACTATATGTGGTGTTGGAGTTGTATTATACATTAATCCCAATCATATATTTCTATTTAAAATTTAGAGTTGGGACTAGAACAAATAATCAATAAGAACTTATTTATCTTTGGGTACTACTTCGATTTGCATGGGAAAAAAGTTCAAGGAATTTGTAGGTGTTAGGTGACTCTAAGTAGTGGAATGGTTTAAAGGGAGGTCACGACTTTCCATATTAGTTTTGATACCATGGTAGCACAATATTATGGAGATTAAGGATGTTTTTTTATTCAATTAAAATAGAGAATATTTAAAGATGCATTCTGCAAGGAGGAGATAACATTACAAAAATATTTATTGGTTAGAAAGTAATTTCATGGAGATGAAGAGCTTTTATGAATTCATGCATCCATCTTTTGATTGTGTTTCCCAAAATCATAGGAGCAAAATGAATTGGAGAAAGCGCCCAGGGTAATCTTATTTCTTTTTTCTCTTAAGTTGTATATATATTTACAGTATATGTTTTCTTTCCTATATTGTACTAATGTACATTAGATAGCTTGGGGACTATGTTAGTTTAATATTGTAATTTCAAAATACTAGTTAGAAGACATTTGGTTATTTTTTAATCATATAGTACCCTTTCTTGAACTATGAGGTTTTTCATATGTCAAATTTGATTTCTCCTTGAGATAGAGAATATACTATTTATTTTTCTTGGAAAAACAATGTGTGGAGGTTTTGAAGGAGGTAGGAGAGGGAGAGAAGATTTATGAATGGAGAAGTTATTTGTTTATGATGCCACAAGTTATGAAAATTGACAAAAGTATGCCTTATATTATCAATGGTGGGAAATGTTAAAAGGAAGCAATGTCCATTGTCATTTTCCAAATTATGAGTTTATTGATGCTCTAGGTGTGGGAGATTAAAATTTAGGACATTGGTCAGAGATGGTGTTATTTTTTCAAATTGTAGTCATAACTTATGACACGGTGTTATTTTTTCAAATTTTAGTCATAACTTATGACACATCTTCAAGGCCTTAAACAATAATTTTTTGGCCCAAGACTAAATGATGGTTTCCTTAGATTTACTAGACGCAATGTTGAAAATATTACTATCATTAAGATATTTCCAATCAGTTATCATGCACCTAAAATAGAGTTTACATGAAAAATTGATGCAGGAGCATTCAACCCAAGTGAAAATAATTGTAATTAAGTAGACATAGGGGGTCATGTATCTTTAGAAAAGTTAGTTTCCTAAGTCTCAAGTCAATGTAATATTAGACCTTTAAGTGATTTAATTAGATAATAAGAGGAAGTGGTAAATACTCTCGAATTAAAGGAGAACCCAAGTGGGTAGTAATGACAAAAGAGTTCAAAGTCAATTACAAGTCTTAAACACTCGCATGATTCAAGGAACTAGAGGGAGAGATTTTAGGAATTTAATGAATTAAAAGTGGACATAGAGGATAGAGTACATCTAGGAGTCAGGATCTAGGAGTCAAACCAGGATGAGTTCAACAGAACTCAGTGGCATATATGTAAGCCTACTGGCAAAGTGCAAGAGGAGGCCACGATATTGAAGAACGGGCCTGTGAGAGACTAAGAGTCTCGATATGTATCAATTGTTCATATTTATATATATAGTGAGCTATTTTGGTACTGTGTAAATGTGTGAAATAAGTGTATAACGATTGATTTCTACATAAACTTGTAAGTTTTGTAACAGAGGATTGCAGATAGAGTTCTAAAGAATGCGTAGAGGTGAGAATGATTCAAAGGAATCATAAGGGATCTTTGAATCCAATAGAAGGATTAGAGTAATCTCTGGAGAGATAGTGAAGGAAGAACTCACGGATTTAAGTTTAGAAGAGGCAGAAGAGCGGAAAGCCAAACCCTGAAGAAAACCCCAATCAAAGAGAAAATTGAAGAAACAATGCAAAAACATAAGTAAAGAGAGGAGCAGAGAAGTGAAGAGGGATGCACAGGAGCAATTTAATATTGAAGATCAAAAGTCCAGATGAGGTCGCTGAAGAGCGAGGTGAAATATCACATCACCGGAATTATTCATAAAGTTTAACTCTCACAAGTGTAAAACCCAGTTTACAATAAAAATGAGTGCAAAACATAATTGAATTTAGATTCTTGACTTGAAAATTTATACAAGTTGGTCTATACCCTTATTGAGTCTGGAAGGCATATCGGGTTGGAAGAAACCATTGGGATGAGGACTGGAATGGGCCTTTGTAATAGAGCAATTGCGATATTGCGATTAAGCAACAGCCTTCGGATCTGACATCAGATCGACTGTCCAGATCTGATCGCTTAGCGCATATTGTAGAAGGCGAAGATCGGAAGTTACAGCGGAAAGGCTTGAAGGAGGTGGACCCAACGATAATTATAGGTGCGGATTATTATATTTAAAGTCCATATTTGTGTTTTGATGAGGTTTTTCCTTTGTTTTACGTATTTTTCCTTTGGAAACGAAATAGTAAAGAATTAACCTACCGATAGTATATATTGATCATGGTAGAGTATTGGGGCATGTGATAAGAGTGGACCCGAAGAGTTATCAAGCGGGGCTTACATTATTTGATGTATGTTATGTTAATTGCATATCGTAGGAGATGGAGTCTTGTGTTAAAATGACCATGGGAATGGAAAGTTGCGATAGCGATAAAGGTGATCCTCGTTAAATGTGTCAAGACCATACCAAGTCGAGAAAAGGTATGTTTTGCAGGGGTTTCCTTTGTAAATGGTTTTATAAGGAAATAGTGCCGAATAAAGGATTTATGTGTAAATATATATATTAACCAATGTTTAAGAGGGAAAGGTTGATATATATGCGGGTTTATGGGTTTTATAAAGGATTGAAGAGGGTTTTAATTCTCGATAGAAGAAATTAAAAGGAAGGCTTTAATAAAGTCTTATATGAAGGTTATGAAGGGTTAAATAGTCCCGCTAGGAGGTTTTTGCAAGGTGATTGAGCTCTAATATAAAGGAACTGATAAAAGAGGGCCTTAACCATTTGTGGTTGATGGTTTGACTCCTTTGAGAGTTAAATACCTGGGACTAATGAGTGGATGCATTTATATGCATACTATGGGTGTAAAGTGGGGGTAACCCTACGTCATAGTGGTATTAAAGCAGGTTTGTAATCAGAGTAGGTTTGTAATTAAAACTGTTGGGGTTAAACATAACAAAGAAATTCTATGAGAAATAATTGAGAACAAAATATGTGTTAAGGTTTTTATGTAGGTAAGAGGAAGGATCAGATTCTAATCTGACAGAAGGAAGGCACATAGAGGAGATGTGTAGTAGAACTTGCAGATGCAAGAAATAGAGGAAATCCATTCAAAGTACAAGTGGAATGGTGAAACAAGATCATGCTGAGATCTTGAAGGTGAGGTAATATTTTTTGTTTTAAATTGAGAATGTGTGTTTATATACTAATGCACAAGTGATAGCAAGAGAAGCTATGAGAGGAGAACCAGATGTGTTCTTGAAGGTAGAGTAAGAAAAATACTCTGATAGAGAAGTGGCAGTGAATCTAAAGAATCCAACAAGATATTGGATAGAGGGGATAGCTAAAGTGTTCTCAAGAGAAGGTGAGAAATTGCAGAAGCCTAGAAGGAGAAAATGTGTTGCTCAAGAGGAGGTTCCAGAAAGAGGACCCGTGCTTACCAAAAGACTGAGTGATGAGAGCTTAGTGAGGTAAGATTGTAGTCAGGAGGACTAGCTATTGTAGAGGCTTGTTGCAGATGAGTGAGGAGCTCATGAAGAAAGAGGAGAAGAAGATGGCTACTGATAGTCATAGCAGAGGTTCAGAAAGAAGCCACAGTAGAAGAAAGATGAAGAAAGATGAAGAAAGAGGATGCCAAAGCAAATGTCAAGAGGATGAGTCAAGAGGAAATTGACAAAGAGATTGCAGAGTTAAAAGAACAACTCGACGCATTAAGGAGGATACTTGAATAAAACCAGAGACTAGGTTGGGTCTTAAGAAAGAAGCCAACATAGGAGTTAGCATAAGAGTCAACATAGAAGTCAGCATAGCAAGCAAAGAAAAATTTGGAACAAGAGCAAAAGAAGAAGAAAAAGTAAACCAATAGCTACAAAGAGAAACTAACCAGCAACAGTTTAAAGAATTAGTGGACAACAACAACAACCTGAAACAAAGAGAAGGAGGCAGAAATATGAAGCAGAACATGGACCAGTCCAAGGAAGTACTAGAGACATAGATTGAAAAGATGTGGCAATTGATGATGAAGCAGTTCAAATGGAGGGAAATGGTAGTAGTAGGAAGAAAGATCAATCAAAACTTGAACTTGATTGACAAGGAGAAGAAGATGGAGTAGAATATAGCAAAAGTGCAGCAGCAACAAAGGAACAAAGAATTTTCACAATTACAAAACAAAGTATGGGATCCAGGAAGAAAAAGACCAGAAGACACATGATCATGAGATCATGAATATTTTCTACTTTGGGAGTTTGATGTCGGAGCATTCAACCCAAGAGAAAATCATTGTAATTAAGTAGACATAGGGGGTCATGTATCTTTAGAAAAGTTAGTTTCATAAGTCTCAAGTCAATGTAATATTAGACCTTTAAGTGATTTACTTAGATAATGAGAGGAAGTGGTAAATACTCTTGAATTGAAGGAGAACCTGAGTGGGTAGTAATGAAAAAAGAGTTTAAATTGAATTACAACTCTTAAATAGTTGCATGATTCGAGGAACTAGAGGGAGAGCTTTTAGGAATTTAAGGAATTAGAAGTGGACATAGAGGATAGAGTACATCTAGGATTCAGTTCAATAGATCTAGGAGCCAAAGCAGGATGAGCTCAACAGAACTCAGTGGCATATATGTAAGCCTACGGGCAGAGTGTAAGAGGAGGCCACGATATTAAAGAATAGGCCCGTAAGAGACTGCGAATCTTGATATGTATCGATTGTTCATATTTATCTATATATATCTATATAAAATATTATATATTAATATATATATATATTATATAATTATTATATATATTATAATATATATTATTATAAAAATATATATATATAATATGATTTATTGGGTCTATGTAAATGTGTGAAATAAGTGTATAACGATTGATTTCTGTGTAAACTCATAGGTTCTGTAATAGAGGATTGCAAATAGAGTTCTGAAGAATGCGTGGAGGTGAGAATGATTCAAAGGAATCATAACGGATCTTTGAATCCAGTAGAAGGATCAGAGTAAGCTCTGGAGAGATAGTGAAGGAAGAACTCACGGAGTTAGGTTCAGAAGAGGCAAAAGAGCGGAAAGCCGAACCTTGAAGAAAACCCCAATCACAGAGAAAATTGAAGAAGCAGCGCAAAAACATAAGTAAATAGAGGAGCAGAGAAGTGAAGAGGGATGCACAGGAGCCGTTTAATCTGGAAGACAACGGAGGTCACTGAAGAGTGAGGCGAAATATCACATCGGTGGAATTATTCATAAAGTTTAAGTCCCGCAAGTGTAAAACCTAGTTTACACTAAAAACGAGTGCAAAACACAATCGGATTTAGATTCTGGACATGAAAATTTATACAAGTTGCTCTATACCTTTATCGGGTCTGGAAGGCATATTGGTTCAACAGAAACCATTGGGATGAGGACTGGAATGGGCCTTTTTAATAGAGTGATTGTGATATTACGATTAAGCGACAACTGTCAGATCTGACATCAGATCGACGATCCAGATCTGATCACTTATTGCATATTGAAGAAGGCAGAGATCAGAAGTTATAGCGGAAAGGCTTGAAGGAGGTGGACCCGACAGTAATTATAGATGCAGCTTATAATATTTGAAGTCCAGCTTTGTGTTCCAGCGGGGTTTTTCCTTTGTTTCGTGTATGTTTCCTTTGGAAACAGAATAGTAAAGAATTAACCCGCCAATGGTATATATTAATCGGGGTAAAGAGTATTGGGGCATGCAATAAGACTGGACCCGAAGAGTTATTAAGCGCTGCTTATATGATTTGATGTCCATTATGTTAATCGCATATCAGAGGAGATGGAGTCTTGTGTTAAAATGACCATGGGAATGGAAATTTGTGATAGCGATAAAGATGATCCTCGTTAAATGTGCCGAGATCGTACCAAGCCGAGAAAAGGTATATTTTGCAAGGATTTCCTTTGTAAATGGTTTTATAAGGAAATAGTGTCAAATAAAGGTTTTATGTGTAAATATATATATTAACCAATGTTTAAGAGGGAAAGGTTGATATATATGCGGGCTTATGGGTTTTATAAAGGATTGAAGAGGGTTTTAATTCCCGATAGAAGGAATTAAAAGAAAAGCTTTAATAAAGTCTTATATGAAGATTACGAGGGGTTAAATAGTCCTGATAGGAAGTTTTGGCAGGGTGATTGAGTTCCGATATAAAGGAACTGATAAAAGAGAGCCTTAACCATTTGTGGTTGATGATTTGACTCCTTTGAGAGTTAAATACCTAGGACTGATGAGTGGATGCATTTATATGCATATTGTGGATGTAAAATGGGGGTAACCCTACGTCGAAAATTTATGGCCATACTAAGGTAATAGTATAAATATTCCCACAACTCCAAGTGTTGACCATGTCAACTCACCGTAATTTGAATATGGGGAGTTTGTGATGCTGGGAAATCCATGAGATACCTATAAGATACTCATGGATATTCCGAGAGGGTTTCTAAACCCTAGACCTAACCCTAATTCTAGTTATCAAAACCTAATAGAAAGATGGAAAATGATTCACTTTTCACTCGCCATCGATTCTTCCATATTATGAGCAATAGATGTGATCTAGGTGGACATTGGTGGCCACCTACCAAGTCCATCTGGACCCCCATCATTGTTTCTCTCAACATTTTCAGTTTCCTTAATTGTAGCACAACTTACTATTTTTAGCAGTTTTTCGGGTCCTGAACTTCCGGAGCTGTTTTGAGGCCCTAAATGACGTTTTTTGGGGAATCCAGGGGCAACATGGGTCATGGACCGATGTTGCCCATTCCAACAATGGTAGTTCTCGGATAGATCTTTCTAACGAGCTATCATACGCGTCAAACGGAGATCGTATGCCAAAGTTACGACCCCGGGAAATTGATGTACCAATTTACCCAAAACGGGGCCCACAATTTGGCGTTTCATCTTCTAAGGGTCGGTTTTGGAATGTGAAGGGTTTTCCATTGTTTCTCAACAATAAATAGGCCTTTGAGCCTCATTGTAAAATAGTTCAGAGGCATGTAGCTGCCACATATCTTCTCAGAGATAAGCTACCATCGCCCTAGATGGTTTATTTTCAACTTTGTTTGTAAGCATATTTCAGTGTTTTCCATTAATGAAATGAAGTATTATTTCCGCTGCATCTTTGTTTAAATGGTTATCTCTGTATTTTGTTGCGTTCCTGTTTAAATTCGGATCAGCATTCCCATATACTTTCCATACTGAAGTGCCTCTGATATACCCGAAAGTACTAGAGAACCTTCGATATACTTCTGTACTGGAACGAGATTTCACCCCTGGGATACAATGCAGGAAGTTAACGACAATTGCTATGGTTAAAGACATTGGAACACATCTCTAGCCTAGACCTCTTTATATTTGTGTTAAGTTCCAAATGCTCCTTAGGTTAATTGAGGTAAATTTTAATGTTTATCTTCAATTATGTTTTAGTTTTGGGCTCAAAATGATGTCACCTGAATCCCTAAGGTGCAACTATATGAGAAAAGGAAAATTTTTCATTGCAATGAAAGCTAGACTAATCAAGGGAAGAAATTTCAATCAATAATGCATCAAACAAAATGCATCATGTGAAATTCATACCACTAACTTTCACTTTTGTCTTCCAAATGCAATGGAAAAAGTAGAAAAGATTTTCAGTTTTCACTATCCTAAATGCAACTTTCACAATCAAAATGATTTTGTCTTTACTAAGATGCACTTATTTGAATTATGCTTTTCTTTTCATTTTGAATGATTTGATGCACCTAATATAGTCTTTAGCTTTCAATCGCGAAAAATTTGATCTATTTTTAATGATGAATCTCAAATAATGACTTTTCAATGTAACTAATCTAATGCATTTTCACGAAAAGTAAATTTTAAAAGACAAGCTAAGACCAATGCAAAATGATGTTTTCAATGATTTCCACATAAAAAAACACTCAAACAATCAACAAAACAAACATCTCATTGACACCAACAAGCAGCAAGCAATGACCAATTGAATAGAAACCCTAAACTCAATCAAATTTCAATTCAAAGCCAATGAGACAAATTTTTCAAATTGATCAAGGCAATCAATCAAAAACACTAACAAATCCAAGCATACAAGATGGGAAAAGACCTTAGGGGCCAAGACACACTAGATTCTAAGGCAGAAACGTTAAAACTTCTCACATTCAAGGATCAACACTACTTTAGATAGAAAAACCTGTGCTGATTGGGTTATCAATGCTACTTTGCATAGCCAAACCCATGTTATTCGGGGTCATCAGCACTACTTTATGTAACAAAAGTAGTGATGATTTTCAGTGTGAGAAAATAGTGGAAAACACAGTTTTCAGTGCAAATGTATAGGTAGAAACAAGTGTTTACAACATGAATGTCACTGATAAAACTCGCGCTGAGTGAGTAATATGGGAAAAAATAATGCAGACTTAACACTATAAGGTAGTAATCAGTGATTGTGTAGACCTATACTAACTCAATCTAACTAAGAACTGGATGGTTGGTCAAACTAATCAAAGGATCATATTGAAGAAATGGATGGAAAGGTTATAGCTTCCCCAGTGGAGTCGTCATTTTTTTCTAGGAAAATCCTCTCTATGGACAGAGACAATCCCTATAGCCCAATGAGTGGGACTAGCAAACTACGTGACAATCTACAAGACACTTTCCTAAATTACAATTGAAATGAGAGAAGAGGAAGATGGCCTACCTCATTTTAATGTTATAATGTACTCCTTTATTGAAGACCTTGATTCACCTATGCTTCAAGCTCAACTCTACTGCTTACAGCGATTGGATACCTGCACAAGATACCAAAGACACAACAAAGAATTCAAGTACAAATAGCACAATCGAACCAATTAACAGATCAAAAAGCATTAAGATAAATGATGCATTAAAACAAACATTTATGGAAAGTGAACCAACAATTGTATATATTAATGAAATAAAGGAGGAAGCATGCAACCAAGCCTTGATGTCAATAAGCTCTCCTTGAGTGAATGTCCAAGTCCAAGCTCAAGCTCTCTAAACACTCCTTCTCTAAGCCAAATGAGTAGCATGTAGGAATTATCTCAGCATAAGGGTGCAAATAGCCAAAGAAAAACCATTTGGGAATGGGAGAGGACAAATATATAGGCAATTAAAGGGAGTTAGGATCTCTCCAAATATAGGAGAAGGCCCTCATCTCAAGGAGGTAGCTCATAGGGATAAGATCAAATGGAAATAATGGGAGAATTCGACCACATCCACACCAAATAACCTCCAGCTCATCGTTCTAGAAGCCTCTAGATCACGAAGCTTCTTGTCCTCTTTGGGAAAAAAATCCTTTTAGGGATCAGCATGGGTATCCAAGAAAAAACTGTGCTAGTAGCGCAAGGCTAGTATAGTGCAACTAGCGATCAACACGAGTTGCCAGTGTCAAGGTCACGTTGATCCTGAAATTAGTGTTTTAGAGCTCACTTCTTCAGGGAATGCTTAAGGAATATTTCCATTAGTGTTTCAGGGAGGATTTGAGCTACATATCAAGATGGGTACACTGCATGATTTCCAAGTTTCAAGCACTTCGGGGACACGGGGAAGTGCAGGAGGCGTGACAAAATACTGTGTCATGCATGATTTGGAGTTTGTTTGTTTTTTGAAATAATTTTCAAAGTCTCTGATTGTTATCTTTTGAGTGAGGATCCAGTCTTTGGAGTGGTGTGGTGTCATTGTGTTAACAATACAGGAATAGAACTAAAAGGCTTTCTTTAAATTTTTCCTTTTGAACCTAGGTGATTTAATTGTAGGGATAGAGATAGCATTTATAGAGTGAACTGAGAACCCTTGGCATTACTTGTGATACACATCGAAGCTTATGAAGCCCTCGTTCGATAATTAAGTGTTGAGGAATTGAATATCAATCCTATCACCCAACAATGATTCCTTATTAGAAACAATGTTGGGAAGTGGTCCCAAGGCTAGAGGAAAAACCAGTGGTGGGTTCGAGATGGATCTATAAGGTGAAAAAAGTAACAAATTGAAGCATCGAGAAACACAAGGCCATATTTGTGGCCAAGGGTTTCTCTTAGTCAGAAGGAATTGACTATGAGGAAATCTTTGTTCTAGTAGAAAGGTACTCTTCTATCAGATCAATTCTAGCACTTGAAGCATAGATGGGATGGAAGATACACCAGATGGATGTGAAGACAAAATTCCTCAATGGATTTATAGAGGAGGAAGTGTACATTGAACAATCAGAAGGTTTTGATACCTTTGACAAAGAGTCGCATGTGTGCAGACTCAAGCAAGCGTTGTATGGATTGAAGAAAGCACCTTGTGCTTGGTACACCAGGATCAACATCTATCTTACTAGGTTGGGCTTTGCCAAAAGTGAAGCAGATGAAGACCTTTATCATATTGTTGTTGAAGGTAAAATATTAATTTTAACCAGTGATGAGAAGTTGATCATCTCTTACAAAGAGCAACATGCTAGATAATTCGAGATAAAGGACATGGGACTCATGCATTATTCCCTCTATTTGGAAGTATGGAAAGGAGATGGGAAACTATTTGTCTCTCAAGGAAAGTATGCCAACAAGATATTAAAGAAGTTCTGCATGGACAGTAGCAAACCCATGGAAACTCCTCTAATAGGAAGTTGGAGGAAAGAGGATGCCACTTCAGGTGAGGAAGTGGAGGCTACCATTTACAGGAAGCTTGTGGTTTCATTTCTGTATTTGGTGAACACATGACCAGACATGTGTTATGCAGTTAACTAGATTAGTCAAGCCATGTTTAATCCAACCAAACTATATTGGAAGGCAACAAAGCATGTGTTGAGATACCTCAGAGGCACCACTCAGTTTGGTCTTTGGTACATATGGAAAAACGGAGTGAAGTTGCAAGGCTTCACAGATGCAGATTGGGATGGGAGTCCATCAGATAGGAAAAGAACATCCCGAGGAATTTTCATTTTTGGGTCAGCGTGGATTTCTCAGTACAACAGGAAGCAGAGATCTGTGGCACTCATCTCAACAAAAGTAGAATACATGGTTGCAAATCAAGCAACATGTGAGGCAATGTGGATGAGAAAGAATATTTTTGGGTTATTTGGTCAGACAATGGATCCTATTGTGATTTGTTGTGACAATAAAATTTGTATCAAACTCTTTGAGAATCTTGTATTTCATGATCAATCCAAGCATATCGATATTAAGTATCAACATCTACAAGATTGTGTGTAGAGGCGGATAATGTTGTTAGAGTACATTCTTACAGAGTAACAATGTGCATGTATTTTGACAAAGGATTTTTCAAAGAGAAAACTCAAGTTCCATAGAGGCAGGATTGGGGTATCATATAATCCCTTTCTTACTGAGAGGGAGTGTTGAAAATGTAGAAATAAAATCTAGTTTTGACTTTGCCTTGGTCAAACTAGATTAAAATTCAAATTTCAATTTCAGTGAAATACTTAGAGGTAGTTAACTAAGGTGACTTGGCACTTGTCACTCAATTAAATCAGCTAATTCGAGTTGTGATCCGGATTTAGACAGGAACACAACAAATTATAGAGATAACCATATACACAAAGATGCAGCGGAAATAATACTTCATTTCATTAATGGAAAATACTGAAGCATGCTTACAATCAGAAATGGAAATAAACCAGCTAGGGCGATGGTAGCTTATCTCTGAGAAGAGATGTGCGGCTACATGCCTCTGAACCGTTCCGAAAAATTGTGTTACAATGAGGCTCGAAGGCCTATTTATTATTGAGAAACAATGGAAAACCCTTCACATTCCAAAACCGACCCTTAGAAGATGAAACGCCAAATTGTGGGCCCCGTTTTGGGTAAATTGGTACATCAATTTCCCGGGGTCGTACCTTTGGCATACGATCTCCGT
>APFE030201917.1:59380-72159 GCA_000404065.3 Pinus taeda
GATTGCTGAAAGCATGGATTGTGAAACTACTTGATGTTTTCTCTTGGCCAAGGAATGATCACGGAATTCCTGTGCTTCCACATGATCCAATAAGTGTTCCTCTCCTCTATTTAATTTTATGTTTTTTGCCACCGTACCGCCTTCTAAATTGCAGGAAAAAAGAATAGCTTAAGATTTGTTTCATTACACCTTAAGTTCAATTTCTACATTTCTCAATGTTTTCTTCAGAAATAGTTATGAGCATGTATTCTTAAATGATCTTGTTTATGTTGTTTCTTTCACATATGAGTGCATAGGAATTCTTAATTTCTCCTGGATCCCATTCATCCATTTCTCCTCTTTTTCAGCATGATGAAATGATTCTCGTTTGCCTTTCATCCCTGATGTCCATTCCGTACTTTCAGCAGACAGAAAATTGTATCCTGTGTGGCTATCCCACTCCGTATCCCCTTGTGACCAAGAAAATGCTCGCAAGCCTCAATCTGTGACTCCATGCCCAATGGTTCGAAACTTATCACTCCTTACCTTGCCTCTCTATTCGAGAATCCTACCTTCTTTCCAATCACAATCAACACTCCCTTGAAGTCAGAAAGCTAGCCTAAAATCATCAACTAAGGTTGAATCAAAAGGAGAGAGCCCTCTTCGATTGCAGGTGGGCTAGAACCTGCAATCAGAAGATTGGTTTGTGGTTACCTCGGCCGTATCCCTATTAGGAGCCTAGGGACAGCCTGAGTGATAACACTACCAATACAAACCCAATACATCTTCCCAATTTAAAAAACCCCTATTTTCACTAGATATTGTAGGTATCCATTTTTTCATTAACATTTTTATACCCATTTATATTTTTTCATTAACTTTGAGCTCCATTTTTTATACCTTCCAATATAAAAACTCTTTATGCCCTATATGTCCCCCACTATATTATATCATTTTTTCCTCAATATATATCCCCCAATATTAATGCACGTGGTATGGTATTTCTCACACAGTGACTCCCCCATGAGTGTATGGTATTTTATGTTGTAGTTGTATATATACACTTCTAAAAAAAGGTTTTCAACATATTAATTGACATACTATCCTCCATTATCTGTATGAAGATTCTTAATCCTTCTTCCTATTTGATTCTCAACTAGCTACTTGAAAGCCCTAATTTTTTAAAAGACTTGGAATTTAAGCTTAAAAAAATACACCCATATAATCCTTTACCAATAATAGAAGAATGTAAGTACATGCCTTACGTTTCTCGTGTACAGGCGAGGGAAATGACCTATAGTGTCACTTTGAACAAATTATAGAAGCATAGTATCTCTCCATGAATTTCCTATGACAAAATTCTTGTTTAGATGCTTTCCAATATGCATTCCTAGAAAACTCCATGTGTATTGAATGTTTGGTATGCCTTCAACCATTCCTTATTTTCTCAAATGATTAAAATTATTTCCGTTTATATAACAAAATTTTTTGTGCCACAACTTTCTCTCCTCATCTGCATGAGTAAGAAGAGAGAAAATTTTATTTTGGAATGAAGTGTGAGAAAGTATACAACGTATAATGGTGATCAACCTTTCCATATACTATATTGAAATCATGTTCCATGTCAAAAATCACCACTACATTTGTAGTGAAATCAACACATTTCCCTGAACTAGATTATGTAATCTAGTAGATGTAGAGAATATTTATGGAGAGATTAGGTACATGAAGCACATTGTGGAAGCTCCTATAGTCTAGATAAACTCTTGCTTCTCCACACACCTCAATAGGAGAATCATCCCCCATCAAAATAGGAGGTCCACCACAAGTCTACAAGTATGAAAAAGTGTGATATGAAGAAACCATATTCTAAGTGGCCCTTGAATGAAGAAAATAACTGTTAGGAGAAGATCTTAGGGAAACCAAAGCATGACTCTTACCTTTGTCTTTTGGTGGCTTCCCCCAGCTTCTTCTCAAAATTACCTAGAATATAGTCCTCAATATGATGTTGTTGAAGGGCTTTGGCCATGATCTCAGTTTTCTTCTTCATGCATGCACTCTGAGTATGGAATCATTCATTGCAATAAGTGCTCTTAGTCTTATCCTTCTTGGAATTTCCTCCCTTGGAGTTCAAACTCTCCTCAATGGTATTTTTATTTCCTTCCTTCTTATGTTCTAGTTCCTTTTTTCCCTTGTTTTTTTGCTTGCTCTTCTTTGTTTCTTATACTATAAGTGATTGGGAGTTGAATGAATTTAAAGCTCCCATATGAATTAGCTTACTTTTATCTTGAATGAAAAGTTCCATAAAGATATCTAGAGAATGTATATTTCAAATTTCACCCATGGATAGTTTAGTAGCATAGAAAGAATAAAGAAATACAAAATAGTTAGGCCTTGGCTTTGAAATAATTGAAAGAATCAGTTTCTCCTCCATTCTATCAATGCCACAAGTTGTTACCTTTGAAGCAAAGACTTGAACTTAGAAAATAAGTCCTACAAGGAAATTAATTTTCTTTGTTTCAATTATATAATTTCATTCTCTAGTTGATGTCCTCTCAACTCATCTAGCCTGAAAAGTAATTCTTCCAACTTGGTCCATACCTCGTTGGGCGTGTAATAGGCATCAATGTGAAAGTGCAACTTTGGGTAAATTAACAAGCATAGGATCATTTTTGATTGGCTTCATCCATCCTATTGAACTACTTTTAATTCTCTATAGATATATTGGGGTCTACTTCACTCCCCATAGTGATCCCATAGAGTTCCTTACCATGAAATATAGTAGGATATTTGAGTTCCACTTTAAGTAATTGAATGGAGTTAGAAGAAAAAAACTAATTGTTGGTTGATCCATTCCCTTTGGGATGTTCAAATTTGTAACATGGACAATATGTTTGTATTCAAAAAAATCTAATTCTCTAATACAATGTTATATTTTAAGAAAAAACACAAGAGATATTGTGTAAAAAATACTATACTAGTAATTATGTAACAAGAAAGAAGATAAAAAGAAATTGCACTAAAAAATACTAACTAGCTAAAGAGACCAATTCAAATTACTCATAAACTCTTTTGAATATTATCCTTGAAAGGATTAAAATTAAATGACCTTTATTGAGATGGAACTAATGTGCGCTAGGTTGGGGTTTCGTGATGCATGTAAACTACAAAATTAAAAAAAGTACTTTCCTTGATTGACTAGTAGCCTGGAATTAGAGTAGGGCACCGTAAAAAAGAGCGAGAGTATAAAATATGGTTGACTAAATATAATTGGAGTAAAAAATAAGTTTTAATTGGATCAAAAACTCACTCATGCAACTCCTAACTAAAAAATAGCAATCAACCTCTAAAAATAGCACTAAAAGTCAAAGGATAAGGTGATAAAGTGAGTGGATAAGATTGTGAATAAGGTAGTCTCCCAAAATAAGAGAGGAATTTCCATTAGTGATTAGGGACCCTGTGTATAAGGTAATAAACCCTGCTAGATAGGAAATAGCCATGTCACCACCCAATCACTGCCATATGTCATCCTAGGTGGTACCCTCTGCTAATAGGCTTACTAAAAATAGTTAAATTCTAAAATAGAAGATCATCTCAAACAGTAGGGAATGTCTAGTAGACAAATAAGGGTGGTCATATGTGGACCTAATTATGTATGGATGAGGCCCTAAGTATGCATTTACTCCAAAAAATCTCCCTTCCAAGAATAAAACCATAGCTTTATTCTTTAATTGCACCTATAATAACCATCAAGGAAAACATGCTTATTAAGCCATTTTTATGCTGCAATTATTTTGTTCATGTGAATTTTGAAATCCACAATATAAGAAATGCATATTTATAACAAAAAATTAAAAATGAAATTATAGTCCAATACTCATCTATATGCATATTTCTTTAATTTTCAAAGCTACCATATGCAATAGTTCAACTCACTATAATTTTTGACATACTCTCCTTGATTCTAATGAACATGCCACATGAATTTACCACAAAAAAAAATTATTTGATGTTCCTCTTATATGCCACATTCATGCTTCTAAAGGCATCCCCTTGTGGAGGTTTGCCGTTACACCAAAACCCGCAGGTGGTGGTAAACTTTACAAGCCAGTAGCTAGGATCCCCAAGGTGGAAATTACTGATTCTATAGAGGTGCGGTGATTCTTCCAACACCCCCCTCAAACGCAACTTGGGAGAATCGAACCTGGGTCCAAGCTCTGATACCATGTGGAGGTTTTGGCTTCTCTACTAAACAATCCCTCAAATGATCGATTTTTTGGAGGATTTCACATGAAAGAAGAGTGCCAACTTATAGAGTATTATTGCTATACATTCCACTCAAGACCTCTAATCAATCGATAGGTTATGGTAACCATAGGGTTTTATTTTCATTACAATGGTCCTTTTCCTGAGCTTTCCAACTTACAGTAGCCATCATTTTCCCTTACTAGGTAGATCCACCATCCATCCATGTCATATAAATAAACATACATATATCATGAGTCATCTCTCTATCCTTTGACTTATGAAATAGTTCTTTTTTCAAGAGAAATATCTTTGTATTCCATGTGAGGATTATACAAATTTTGGCCCTCGGGGAACTTCTTAAACAACAAGGAGATAAGCCATTACAATAAATATTCATTATGATTTTAACATGTCACACCCAAGAATTGAACCCAACTAATGGCCCTCAATATTACAACAAGAATGTTGCAACTCCCAAGGATCTTGTTTTTAATTGTCAACCTAGGGTTCATACAAACTTAATAGGGATCAACTCTATGTGCACAACATGTAATGTGTTCTTATATTTTTAATATCATGCAAGTGAAATAAACTAAAGAGGAAATGAGTTACACAGAGACCATTATGTTGTCTATGCTATAGGAAATACTCAAAATTGCAGGAAAGAAAGAACAAGAAGAAAACCTATTATATTTATAGAAAAATGAGGTAAAATTATTCAATCAAGATGAAAAATAACTATATCTACTCGATTGTGCATTAGAAACATACTTGTAGTTTGAAAAAAACATTGAAACATCAAACTCTAATTTGATGGAAAAAGGAAGTTTTCTACAACAACGAGGTCAAAGATTCTAAGAGGTCTCTAGGCTTCTAAATTTCGCCCTTAACATCTTGGGGACATTGAAACATGTCAAGGAAGACTAACAATGATTTGTATGCAAATATAAATGAGATTTTGATTCAAATTCTGGGTTGTTATGCGAGTCTCGGTTTTTCTTCAAGAGACAGTCCAACGAGAAAAAAAATATAATTTTGATGAAGTTTGAATGGAGGATAGGCTAATTGAAAACTAAAGTATGGTTAAGAGATCTTATCCAAGTCCTTATGCTTATGATAAAAAAAGTTTATTAAAAAAAGAGCAATTCTAGGTTTTCTTGTAGCTCTGCAAAACATGAATTTATACAATAACAAAATACAGAAACACATGAAAAACAAGTAAATAAAAAAATATAAATAAGTTAATGCATGGGAAAGAACATTAACTGCATAAAATAAAATTTTCTAAATTCACTAAAACAAGATGCAAATAAAAAGGTTTGTAAGAAACTAATTCATTAACCCTACATAAGGCAATGTTCGGAAATGAAATTATAGGTTGGGCCCTAACCAAAGGAGGCTTAGATCCCTAAAAAGAGAATATTCTAGGAACCAAAAATGTTTTTCATTGATCAAAAAATGTGCTCATACATAGAAGATTACAAGACTGGAATTCGAGGCAAAATCCTTCGTTTAACTACTGTTGATTTCTAACTTCAAAATTTTGACTCCAAATGGGATACTTGTGACCTTTATTTATATAAAATATCTAAGGGGAAACCTCCTTAAAGAGAGGCTTTCTTTCCCTCAAAATTCCCTAGAAAGTAGGATCTTTCTCCCTAGTTGACCTCACAGCTACAGAGATTAGTAATGATTGCTCAAGCTAGTCAAGTTTGGTCATCCTGTTATTGGGGATTGGTCTCATAATGTTATCTTGATTGGATTACCTCATTATTTGCACCAAATATTCTCAATATCCTACATAATAGACACATAATGCACACAAAGTATGATTTACATCTCTAACCTTCCTAAGAACTTATTAAAACTTGAGAAATAGATTTTTAAGTGCAGTAGGAGAGGTTTAATGTGCCTAAGAAAGATGATATGGAGCTTATGTTGCACCTAATTGGGAGGCCCATCATATCCCCCTACCAAAATTGTTTCTCATCCTCTGAGCAACCTATTCATCTTATTTTCTTTGTTTTTCTTCATTGATCTCTTTGATGACCTGCTTAATGTCCCATGCAATGTTGAAGGTGGTGGTCCATGTTGGATAAAAACCTGCACTTGCCTCAATTACCTATTGTTCCTTTGACTCTTCTTTGTTTCCATCTTCATGAAGTCCCATTAGTAGAGGAGGTTTAAATCTAAGCCCCGTCCACTTTATTTCAATTATATTTATGATTATCTTATAAAAGGGATTATTTGATAACACAACTTATAATATGTAAGGGGAGTGATATTCCCTTATGTTCATGTTGTATGGCTGTGTCTTCCATCTTCTTTGGTAGCCTTGTGAAATCTATTCTCCTATGAGTCTTAAGGTATCCTCAAAGTGGAGGATGTCTTATTCTTTCCTTTTCTTTTAAACTACTAACCCTTGAGCATCTTTTGCTAGAAGTGCATGGTTGACAGTGAGGACATGTGGGGAATGTTGTTCGGTCCTAATCAAGGGTGGTTCTTTCGTATCCAAATCTAATGATCTCTTTACTTCTTCTTCTGTTATTTATTCATGCCTTATCCATGAGGCTAGGGCCATTATTTTTACATCACCCAAAGAAGAATTAGGGTCCCATATGTTCATGTTAGGTAGCACAAAATATTGCATGTATAATTCTACAATCTTAGCCTTGTATTCTATGTTGCTTTGAAGAAAAAAGTCAATAAATTCTTTAACATTATGCAGAGGGAGAGAATCCTTTTGTGATAACATTCTGATTTGGGATTGGAAACATTGATATTTTAAAATAAGGGAATAGGTCTTTGAGGGGTGCCTACATTTCACAACTTCTAAAGAAAAATGGGTTGTGATGCCCAAATTTGTTTCTAAGGTGGGAACCTGGCTTTCTTTTTCCTACAACAACCTTTGTGTTTGTTTCATTTGGGCCCTTAACATTTTATTTTCCTTTTCTAGGTGGCATCTTATGTTAGCCACATCAAATATAAGGAGACCTATCTCCTTTCTCATCTTTTTCATCTCTTCTTCCATTCTGTCAACATCATCAACTCCCTTAGACTCTACAATCTATTTCTACTTTTGATTTCTTGCCTTTTCTTCCTCAAGTTCAAAGAATAAGATTGGTGGTGATTGAAGAGCAAGTACTTTCCCTCCTTCAATCTAAGAGTAGTAGTGATGATGAACTAAAACTGTTTGTGCCAATTATGCCAACCAAAAAACCCACAGTGTCAAACCATATGGTAAAAAGGTGCCTCCTTAACCCCAACTTAGAGAGGTAAATCTATTTTTAATCCTCATTTAAATTTAACTGGGAGGAGCCACAAGGTAATATAAAAAACCATCGTATTCAAGCCATTTTCAAATATAGCCACTGGAGCTAATAGCTTTATATACATAGACATATGTATCCCCAAATCATAGAACCATTGTAGCCTAGACTTCCATTATATAATAAGTACACAGGAAAATTATTAATATAAATCCCTTTGCCTTTATTTGAGTTAATTTGTAATATTTTTTGGTATTATCCCTTTATACTATTCTATCCCTCGATGCTTATATGATTTCCTCCTGCTTTACTTGATATCTTCAAGCCACAAGACATCGATCCAACCCTTTAAAACTAGGTGTAAATTTTTTATCTATGGAGACAAATCTGTAATTACTCAACACACACTCTGTCCACACGGTATTCTTTCTATTTTTCCTATTAGGCGTTCATTCCCTGTGTTCCCATGTGATCCTGAATCCATGTCATCCTAGCCTTTCCTTTGGGCATGTTCTTGGTTTCCTCTAGAAATTCCCTTTCGGGATGATATAAAGAGATGTGTGGGCCTGCCTCGACTTAGCTTGCTTTACTTTCACCTTCACATACTCGAGTTGGCCCACATGCCACGTCTTCCCTGCTCCATGTCATCCCGGGCCTCTTTAAATTGTGCAAATGATTTACCTTCCAAAAGACAGACTCTAGGAAGTGGATATTTTCATCAAGCGTTTTCTCCTCAACCTTCATCAGTTGTGGTCCCCGACCATTTTAACCATGTGAAAACCATTTTCTTTTGGGAGGAGTTAGAACTCCTTCATGGTCCACTTATCAGTATTCTCTCTAATAAAAAATCTCCATGTTATCTTGAGGATTTATAGATTGGCTGGCTTCAATGTTAGCCCGGGTCCTCATCACCCTGATGCTTCTCTTGTGTGTTCCTCCTTTAATATTTCAGGGAAGATCCTCTGATACATATCACCCTAGCTCCTGTTGATTGATGATATTATTCTGGAAGAACCTTATTTCCATATCCATGTCCTTTTTTAATTAACACACTCTTGATGAAGGCTAAATAAAACTAAGTCTTTCCCCTTTTCTAGTCCTCAACCCTTTATGCTCTGATCTTAGCCTTCTATCTATAAAATTCACTTAATTCTTGGCCCTGCTACATGATAAATACTCTATTGCGTTGAATTCAACATAAGATTCAACACAGACTTTAACACCACTCTCACACTCATTATCTCTATCTCTTTTGGATTTTTTATTCCACTATTTCTGCTACACCACTCTTATTTTTTAGCAACTGACTATGTCACAAGTTTACCATCTCTATCACATCTCCATTGTAGACTTGTGCTCCTCTTTGATACTTTATTGATTTGAGATTGCTTTTCACTTTCTGGATCAATGATCAACAGCTTCGATCATCCCAATTTTAAAGGGAATGGTTCATCCCATTTCAAAATGGTTTTGTCTCCTTTTGTAGAAATTAATGTGTAGATATGAAACTACTCATGAAATTTACTAAATCACAAGACTCAAATCGACTCTATTGCTTTGCGGAATTTAATTCACAATTTAGAACTATAATCTTGAAAACATACAACAGTCACATACATGAGAACACATATGTATCTAAGGGGAAATAAAGTACTAAAAACCCCTTCATCCTTATTTGTATTAATCAAGTGAACAAGAGAAGCTATTACAATTGTCAGCTCAATCCCAAATCTCAACCTATAAAATCAATTCTAATCTCTATATATTATGTGTTCACAAATGATTGATTATGGCTAGTACTTAACCAAGTCAACACACCACACTAGCACACCACACCCCTATTTCCTTTCATTTTTCATTGAGCAATTGGGCCTCTATTAATTAGGGAATTCCTCTAATTGATTTTTAAATTCCCAAGGATGTTCCACCTGACCTCATGCAACACCTGTACACTTGACTAGTTTACAAATACTATTTAAATGCCTTGGAAACTCCACCATAACTGGGAAAATCAAATTATTTGTATGCATGAGCTAATTATTGATTGAATAATCAGTTAACTAAATTATCTATGAGTTAGACCAATTTCCCACTACTTAACTAACCACCAACTAGTTCAATTAAGAGTTAGAACTAGTTTAACTTATTACCACTGAATTAACTCAACCTATGCTTCTAAAATTTAGGAATCACTACACACAATTGAACTTCATGCCCCTAACTCTAATTAACTAAGATAACTTAATGACAATAGCTATATCACCTCAGTTAACTCATCCAAGTTGTATGTTGATGTGGAACTTCAAATTTTCCCAATTTAATTAAGGAATAATCAAATTGAGGGTTTCTTGATGCATTTTTAAACACTCCCTCTCAACAAGAAAGAGATTATCAATGACCCCTATCATGGATATGTGGAATGTACTAAATGAAACACTTCTCACTATGATTGTTTCTACTACAAAATATGCAACTAAGAAGCATATATAAAAATAAAAAATAGTCATTGAATCAATCTGCAATTGTCTACTGGGAAAACTGTGTTGCTGCTAACTCTGCTACTGAGCCTCCTGCTTTATTGTCAACACTACTCTACACTCCTAAGTATATGTCTAACATTGATCCTCCTACTATTGAATACTGTGGGACATTGTAGCAAGGGTAATGATCCATGAGGAGAACAACTCAATGGACCCTTCCAAAAATTCTGCAATTTTAGGGCTATGGATCTACATTCCCCACCTCACTCCTAGAGGTATAGTTGCATGGATGGAAAAATATGATCTACTCATATTGTTTCTACTACTATTCATTTGTTTATTCTTCATTGGTTCTACAACTACTACAAGAATGAGTCTGATCTCCTCAGATCCTAAAGTATTAGCTTCCATAGGGTTTCTCCCTCTGAAATTAGACTCTCTTGGTGTCTCAATCTCCCGGTGGGAAATATATCTACTCCTCAATATTCCAATATCAATGATCACAACTCCTTTTTGTGTCACTAAACATTGGCTCATTGATCTGCCCATTAACATCATTCCATCTCCATTAAGAAGTTTTCACATAGGGTCTTCTGGATCTACCCTGAACTATGGCTCCATAACTCTGCCTCCTAACAACTTATTAGTTCTTCAATGATCATCGTACATGAGGACTTCAAGGGCTGGTCATAATGCCAATCATGCTCTAATACCATGTAGAATTTATACAAATCTAGCTCTGATACCATGTAGTATTTCTACAAATATAACTCTGATACCATGTAGAAATTAATGTGTATATATGGAACTACTCATGAAATTTACTAAATCACAAGACTCAAATCTACTCTACTGCTTTGCATAATTTAATTCACAATTTAGAACAATAATATTGCAAACATACATAAATCACATACATGAGAACACATATGTATCTAAGGGAAAAGCAACTACTAAAAACCCCTTCAGCCTTGTTTTCATTAATCAAGTGAACAAGAGAAGCTATTACAATTGTAAGCTAAATCCCAGAGCTCAACCTACAAAAGAAATTATATTCTCTATTTGTTTTGTGTTGATGACTGAATGATTCTAGCTAGTACTTAATCAAGTCAACACACTACACCCCTATTTCCTTGCATTGTTACTTGTGTAATTGGCCCCCTATTAATTAGTGAATTCCTCTAATTGGTTGCACAATTCCCAAGGATGGTCCACCTGACCTCATGCAACACCTATACACTCGACTAGTTTATAATTGTTGGTTAACTTCCTTGTAAACTCCACCACAACCTGGAAACTTGAATTATTTTCATGCATGAGCTAATTATTAGTTGATTTATTAGTTAACTAGATGATCTTTGGGTTAGACTGATGTCCCACTACTTAACCAACCACCAACTAGTTCAAGTAACAGTTAGAACTACTTTAACTGATTACAACTAAAATTAACTCAACCTAAGCTTCTAAAATTTAGGAATCACTACACACAACTGAATTCATGCCATTCGCTTGAATTAACTAAGCTAATTGAGTGATACCATCCATTTCACCTCAGTTAACTCATCCAAGTTGTATGTTGATGTGGAATTTCAATTTTTCCCAATTTAATTAAGGCAAAATCAAATTGGGAATTTCTTGCTTCATTTTTTCAACACTCCCTCTTAGCAAGAAAGAAATTATCAACCACCCCTATCTTGCACCTATGGAATGTACTATATGAAACACTTCTCATTGTCATTGTTTCTGCTACAACATTTGTAACTAATAATAATACATAAAAATTAAAAAATAATCATTGATCAATTTGCAACTGTCTACTACAAAAATTGTGTTACTGCTAACTCTACTACTGAGCCTCATGCTTTGTTGTCAACATTGCTCTACACTCTGTAGTATATGTTTGACACTAATCCTCCTACTACTGAATATTGTGGGCCTCTAGAGCAACGGTAAGGATCCATTAGGAGAACACGTCAATGGACCCTGCCAAAATTTTTGCAATTTTGGGGCTAGGGATCTACATTGCCCCACCTCACTCCTAGAGGTATAGATGCATGCATGGAAAAGTATGATCTACTCATATTGTTTATACTATTGTTTGGTTGTTCCTTCCACATTGGTAATACAACTACAACAATAATGAGCCTAGTATCCTCAGATCCTAAAGTACTAGCTTCCATAGGGATGCTCCCTTTGAAACCAGACTCCCTTTGTGTCTCAATCTCCTAGTGGGAAATATCGCTACTCCTCAATCTACCAATATCAATGAACATAGCTACTTTTTATGTCACTAAATATTGGCTCATTGATCTTTTCACTAGCATCCTTCTAGCTCCATTAAGAAGTCTTCACATAGGGTCTTCTGGATATTCCCTAAACTAGGGCTCCATAACTCTACCTCCTATCAACTCATTAGTTATTCAATGATCACTATACGTGAGGACATCAAGGACTGGTTCTAATGTGAATCCTTCTTCGATACCAAGTAGAATTTCTACAAATCTAGCTATGATACCATGTAGAATTTCTACAAATATACCTTTGATACCATTTAGAAATTAATGTGTAGATATGAAACTGCTCATGAAATTTACTAAATCGCAAGACTCAAATATACTTTACTGCTCTGTAGAATTTAATTCACAATTTAGAACAATAATCTTGCAAACATACATCAATCACATACATGAGAACATATATGTATCTAAGGGAAAGAAACTGCTAAAAATCTGTTGGAAATAATACTGAGAGGGGGGGGTGAATCAGTATTATCACATTAATAAAACTTTTTCATTTCCATAAC
>APFE030201917.1:72169-93902 GCA_000404065.3 Pinus taeda
GGTATGTACGCACTTTATGTAACACTGGCCTGCGTGTACGCACCTTATGTAAGGTGTACCTGCGTACCTCTTATTTTCTCCAATTAGCTGATCATCAATCTCTGCTACTGTCCTGTTGTACACAAGCTCTGCTACTGTCCTGTTGTATAGTGATCCATCACCTGAATAGGTTGCCATCAAGGACAACACTTTAGCCATAATGCCAACAAAATCCCTTCATCCTTGTCTGCATTAATCAAGTGAACAAAATAAGATATTACAATTGTTATCTCAATCTCAAAGCTCAACCTACAAAAGAAATTATAATCTCTATATGTTCTGCATTAATGAATGACTAATTTTTGCTAGTACTTAACCAAGTCAGCACACCACACCCCTATTTCCTTGCATTTTTCCTTGAGGAATCAGGCCCCTATTAATTATATAATTCCTCTAATTGATTGCACAATTCCCAAGGATGGTCCACCTGACCTCATGCAACACTTGTACACTCGACTAGTTTACAACTACTGGTAGCCTTGGAAACTCTACCACAACTGGGAATCTCGAATTATTTGCATACATGAGATAATTATTATTTGATTGATCATTTAACTAGTTGATATTTGTGTTAGACTGATGTCCCACTACTTAATTGACTACCAACTAGTTCACTTAACAATTAGAACTAGTTTAACTGATTACAGTTGAAATTAACTCAACCTAGGCTCCTAAAATTTAGGAATCACTACACATAAATGAACTTCATGCCCCTAAATCAAATTAACTAAGATAAATGAGTGATAACAACCATGTGACCTCAGTTAACTCATCAAAGTTGTTTGATGATGTGGAATTTCGAATTTTCCTAATTTAATTAAGGCAAAATCAAATTAATAATTTCTTGTTGCATTTTTTAAACACGCAATGTCTTGATTCTAATGTGTGCTCTTGAAATGATCTACCTCCTGAGGTGAGCATGTTTTCATGCATATCAAAGGCTTGACATCATACAATAGCACAAATTTACAACAGGATCTCACTTCACATAGATTCCAATCCTATCGAACAAAGTGTTTCCTTGTACTATATACTTATAATTTACAAAGGTATTTATGTCCTCTTCGCTTGATTTACAATAAATCACCCCCTTTTTGCCCCTTTTGCTTTTTTTTGCACACTTGGAGTCACTCCTCTTCTCTCAACCTTCTTGTTCACACTTCTACATACATTTAATTGTTCTTGACTACATATTTACACAAACAGAATTATGAACCATAATCATTTCATATCCGCTAATTACTCAACAAATACTTGTTTCTAGATCCTATAGATCCACACATCTCTCAAGAGATATAAATTACTCTCAAATATCTCTAACTCGCTTAAGAATTCCTGGTATCTCTTCTTAGAATTATATCTTATTATAATATTCATCATTGTCATCACTTAATAATATATAATTCTTCTAGAATTATATGAAATACATTTAATTGAAATAATTTAAACTCAATTAGGGAACCCACTCCCTCTAAAACTGAAACCCCTAGTCCTAGTCAAAATTTATTTTGACTTGGAGGTTAGATGCTTCTTCATCATACTCTCAAGGTGAAAACAATTCATGGTATTTTACCATGTGCTTCCATAGACTGATGAAATCCTCTTGGATATCAAACTTTAGTCTATAACCGATCATTTATTTTGTCATGTTTTTGTTGTTCTGTTGTGATTTTATTCTTTCTTCCAAGCTTCCAAATTTTATGATAAAACTCTCCTCATTCTTTACCAATGTAGATTTATTCTGTCATCTCCAATCCATTGCTAATTTTCCTTCTTTCTACACTATGCATCCCTAATACACCTTCATCATTAGTTTCCTCATTTCTTCGATCTTTTTGTCCATCTTTTCCTTTGGTTCATAGATACTCTGCAAATATGTTTTACTTTCTCATTTAACTTTGTTGCTTATACTCCTAATTGGTTGTTGTTGCATCTTCACCTCATATCCCTTAAAAGTACTGGAACTTAGAATGTTTGCACTTTCTTCACCACTTGGCTTTGGATTGTCCAATTGATCCTCTAAAACTTTGAGCTTTGTTGCGAGATCACTAACACTTCCCATGCATTTTTCAACATTCTTCAACTCTAGTTCCTTTACCATGGGTCTATTTTATTTACTCCATACTCCATAGCATTATATTTTTGAGGAAATTTTGCACCATCATCTTCTTCCATGGTAGCTTCCAATAATTTTAGGTCCCTATAATACTAGTTTATTCCCCTTTATTATTATTGTTAGTGTAGCCCCCTATTGTTATTGTTGTGCCCATTTATCCCCAATTTTGTTATTTTTGTGCCCCATAGAAGCCCAATATTGCTATTATTGTGACCTTACATTATTATTGTTATGTAGGATCCGATTATATTGTGACCCTTTAGAATACCATATATACCAGGGAGGTCTTATCATTTGTATCATATAAGAATTATTCATTTATGTAATGTAAAGGAGGTTTCCCCCCTGAAGAGGCTAATTTTTAAGTCATTGATCTATATTTTCTTTTATTTTGTGAGTTGGTTGCATAACATTTGGCATCAAAGCTTTGGATTCTAGGGTGTCACTTCTTCAAATAGGTCCTCTTGGAATTTTCGCTATATTTTTTTTTATATGAGGATTCAAAATATTAAATCAAAACCACATCGAGTCAAAATATTGGTGAAATTCATGTACAAATTTCAAATTTTGGTATTATATTTCGGAGATATGATCCAAGGAAGTTAGCATTTTTGCAAGCTCCATAATTCCATCTCAAATAGTTGACCTAGGGAAAATCGTCATAACTTTCTCTCTAGGCTTTATATTTGAATTTCATAAAATGTTACTTAAATTGCATAGATTATAATTTTTCATGTATCATTTTCAAGGCCAAAGGTCGAAATAATGACATGTGGAACTCAATACAATTTTTCTCTACTGAACCAGTCTATATTTAGGTCATCGTGGGAGATTGGGAATAACTCTTTCTTACACAATCCAATATTGGTCTGACTTGTGATGTTGGAAGAAGACTGATAGGGATACCCCCATGACAAAATTTAAGACCTTGGAGATCTTAAATTACAGATATACAACAGCTTCAATATCGAGCTCCCAAAAAGCAAGAAAAATGTATGTATTTTTTAAAAATTTTCATAAATTTTGTTTGAAAAAATAGTTTGAACTGATTCAAAGGGAATATTGAAGCATAGATATCAATAGTTGGTTATTAAAATTCCTCCAAAAAACAAAAATCTACACCCATAAATCTCTATTATGACTCATGAAGAGGAATAATTGCAACATGATATATCAAAATTACGGGACCAAGTGCAACAAATTTTGCTCTCACAAAGAGCAACCAAAGATGAACTAAAATGGGACAGGGGTAGTTTAAAAGGGGACATGGATGGCGTAAAAGGTGACATGGATTTTTTAAAAGTATAAATAAAAGGTGACATGAATGGTTTAAAAGCAGACATGGAAGGTTTGACAAAGTTACTACAAGAAATTATTCCTAATGGGGAAAAGGTATTCCATGAAACTCATGAGGAGAACAAAAGGAATATGAATTATGATTGTAGAGACTCCAATGTTGGTTTTAATACCCACCACATTCCAAATATCGATATGAGAAAGTTTGATGGGAAGGATCTGGCAACATGGATACTACAGATGGAGCAATATTTTTATCTCCATGATGTGCAACACACACAAAAGGTATGTATTGCATCTTTATATTTAGAGACTAATTAGTTTGTATGGTATTGATGGATTTTTCTTGTAAACCACTTTTCACTTGGTAAATTTTTACAGAGTAAATGATATCACATTATGAGGATACAAAGAGAAACACCTTCTTTATCCAATTGATAAATCTCAAACAAAGGGGTTCAATGGCAGAGCACATTGAGGACTTACAAAAATTGAATATCAGGGTAACTGATATTTCGTAGGAACATAGGATTGATGTATTCATAGGCACTTTAAAGGATAAAATCCAACATGAGGTTCTCCTTTGGGAAGCAGATTCATTGGAGAAGGCATTTAGGGTCGCAAGAAAAGTTGAAATAAAAATTATGGCAACAAGGAATTATACCACTCACAACTATAAAGATGGAAGTTTTTATGCTCCTAGCCTTCCACAACCTACAAGGTTGATTCCATGACAATTGTGTTGAAAAGTGTAACTAGGTTATATCTTCATAATGACATGTATTTATGATCTTTGTAAATGATGAAAAGAAGAGAATAAAATTATTATTGTAAGACTTGATTCATGGGTTTCATGAGAAAGAGATTTTATTTGTTAGTGGCTCCTATTAAGAGCCTTAGGATTTATAATTAGATTGAAAGAGTCAATGTCATGTATGAAGAGCTCTTATTAGGCATGTGTAAAATATAGATATGTCTATAAATCCCTCCAATGAAAGGCACGAGTCCCTCTCTTGAAGTCGGCCTCCAAACGAAGTGGAGAATTCATGTCGGCTTTCCATATAAAGACACACTTATTCAAATGAACATGTCAACTTATTATAGTCAAACTACTATATATACATGGCTAGGAAAAGGTACAATTCAAAAGTTTAGATGTCTGATATTTTTGGAAAAACAGAGACAGTAATAAGTTCATATGCAATCACAAAAGGAACTCGAATGAAGAAGAGAACAATGGGGTTATTTATATAGCTATCCACTATTAAGGGAATTCAGATCCCTATTTAGTTCATATCACAATGACAACAAGGGAGATAACGCTCTCTGTACAGACCATAATTTGATGTCTTTGAAATAGTCACAGTTTTGTATCATGAAGGAACTACAGTTCAGTAGTATACCACAGTGATTTGGTATACCTCATAGAAAAGAAGCATTCGGTGCCTCTCAGAGGAATATAACTAGTATGAGAATAGGCCTTGGTGATATTGCATTGAATAAGATCTTGGTATTATCTTAGACATAAGGATTTGGTACTACTGTTGATGAAGAGGACTTGTGTCTTGATATTGGAGTGGCTAATAGGTCAAGGGTCTTGGTCATGGTATTCATCAATTGGAATCTCTATTAGACGAATTTGTGTGGGTTTCCTCTCAAAGAGTGATAAGTTTTGGCCCTGGCTCATAGCCTACATGTTGTGTCTCTTGTCTATTTATGCTTGTGAATTGGTAGTTGTTTGATGAAGAAGAACACTAATAAATTAAGAAAATAGAAGATCCTAATATAATGAAGTAAAATATACTCACAAGTTGTTACTAATTAGGATAAATCACCTAAATTATGATGCCCTAGATTTCTCAACATGGTATCAGAGCTAAGGTGTCAAGGTCAAGGAAGGGCATCTCATCAAGGTACACTCAAGGATTGAATCTCAAGAATGGCATCAAAGCCAGTCGAAGAATATCAAAGAGAAAGTTCAAATATCTACTTTTAAGAATCAAAGCCTAGATCAAAGAATGCGGTCTACGTCAGAAGAAGTCTTGGGATCATCAATCAAAGCCAAAGCCTTATTTCTACTCAAGGAAAATAGATCTACAAATAAAACAGCTAGAATTCTACACCAGAAAAAGTGTTGGATCCTATAGTCATCATCAAAAGACCACAACGAACCTCATCAAGTTATCTACAAAGCATGATAGCTTGAAGTACTCTAAAGAAAAATATCACATCATCTTGTAGAAATTCGAAACCCTAGAAGCATTTATCATTTGAACTCATTTGCTACCAAAGAAGTCAAAGTATCTTGAAGACGAGAAGGCATTATCATCATCTTCAAAAGCTATAAGGTAATATCCCTATCTTTTCAGTGAGGATCCCCTCCTTATCCTTGAAGAAGATCATCTGAGGAAGCATCAAAACATCCTCATCAATCACCATCAACAAAGGAAGCTAAATCTAAAGGCGTTGACATCATAAAAGGAAAAATATCCTTTATTGAAGAAAGGATTTTCATTTGAAAGAAGATCATCCAAAAGGAGCATGAATACTTCTTCTTCAACCACCATTAAAGTGATCAAGTTGAATATTTCATATTCACTTGCCAAGTAAGTATATTTGATTCTATAATCAAATTTGGTAAAATGACTTCTTTTGCAAGGAGATCTATCAGTTAGTTGGGTCATCGAAATTCCATGCATGGAAAAGGAGGATAGACATAGTCCTCAAAGAAAGTGAAGTCATTGAACATATCAATGAAAAGGTCTCCTTTGAATACATGGAAAGGGATTCTTATGAAAGGTTCATCAATCTAGAGTGGAAGCAAGTGTTTCATCAGGAACTCCAACTTGTGGAATTCATGGGATGATGGTGTGATGACATAAGAGATCGATCAGATCAAGGGATTGAATCTCTTTTCAATCAAGAAATTTGTTGAAAGAAGCCTATATGACCTAAAGGTAAATGAGGTATGTATGCTTGTATTCAATGTTATAAATTCATGTTGTATGGTTGCAGGTAACATGGATCACTACTTGATCTTGAGGAGCATGATCAAAGGAAAGGAATCTCCTCCTATGAAACGTTGTCGAAAGGCATGGGTCCCACTAGATGAAATAAACATAATATGTCCTCATATGAAGTATGAGGTGTTTGACTACAATTAAGTAACTCTGATTGAAAGCTCCTGGGAATGAAATGAAATGTCTGTAAATAAAGGAAGGAAGATATCGTGAGATATGAAACCATGGTAAAATAAATCAACATCCGAAAAACCAAGAGGATTTGACTAAGAAATATACCAGAAATATATGACAACTCTGATGGAAATCTAAAAAAATATGGAGACCCTTGACAATGGATATCTTTTGGAGATGTGTCAACATGTATGTAGGATGTTGATACCTACAGGGACATGTCACGATGAAATACCATCACAAAGGTAAGTCTGATTTAAGTGTTCATTTCTTATTTTGAAAAAGTATGTGGATGTTGGCATTATGATACAAGTGTTGTCCTTGATGGCAACTCACTCATAGGTCAGTCCAATTTTGATGAAAGGCAACTCACAATATAATAGGTCTATTCAGATGTAACAGGGCACTGGTACAGAAGAACAGGTATATGGAACTAAGGTCTACTGATCAGAATAAAGAAGCTAAAGGAAACGGATGGTGTAAAGAACTTTAAGATGTGTACGCTAGTTCACTTAGTCAAAACAACGTATACATGTTGGTTCATAAAACAAAAAGAGCATATATGTACACACGCACTTTCACAAGAAGAAAAGCGTGTATATGTTGGAAAATCAAGGAAATTCGAGAGTAAACAATAGCAAGGGTCAATACCATGGTATTATCCCACAATATTGAGCAGAGTAATGACTATTTGGTCCTATACAAGAATACCACGATTTCTCAGTGGTTTTGGTCCAAGGTATTGAGAAAGTCTTAAAACTATATAAGGAGGAGAAGATCATAAGGCCAGAGTGTGCAAGTAAAATGGTTTTCTCAGGAATACTTCTATTTGAAGTATATTCTATGTTGTATGGGTTGTGTTTGTGATTTGATCTAAAATATTATATGCACATTGAATTCAATGTTGGATTAGGATCATGAGACCTGAAATGACTTATCATTGAATGATCTTATATTGGTTGGGCTAGATCTTATTGTGTACCCCTGTTTTATTCTTTAAATATCATGATCTGGGTTTATCTGAATTCTGGAATAGCAGAGAAGTTATGAGTTAATATTTGTAGATCTATACGCTGATTCATCTTGGTAAAAGCGTGTATATAGGTAGGTTCTACTCTTCCAAGTAGCGTATACAAAAGAAAATCATGTTCTTCAGATCTGACTGATCTATTTGATCAGTTCTATTGTTTTACTTCTATCTGTCAATAAAGTCTTCTTAAATCTAAATGTAAAACTGAATGCATAAGAAGTTTGGTGTCTAATTGATTGATTATCTAAGTAAGAAGGGTTATCTCTACTACTTCCTGTCTAAAGCTCTATAAATTGACAGTAGATGTTCAGTAAATTACTGGTTGGTACAAACTTGATTCAGAAGTTTTATGTTTCAGTAGTTTTGAGGGTATACACAGGTTTAGTTAAAGGAAGTAGCGTATACACGCAGGTTGGGTTCAGTAATGTAGCGTATACATTATGATGCATGATTTTTGAGGTTACAGCTGGTTCTGAATGATGATGCAGGTTTCTGGGTTCAACACGGTGTTTTGGTGATAATGATCTAATTGTTCATATTAACTGATTTTTAGTTGATGTAGTTTGAGTTTCAAATTTTATGATGGGTCCAGTATGAAAATTTATGAAACATGGTCCCTGAAATAAGAGAGAAGGTCATAACCTTCTGTAGGCCGACACATATGTACTAGTAAACATATTGGCTAGTACAAGAGCTAGGGGTTTGTAGCTCCCTTCCAGTAGAAGCTGGAAAACAAGAGAAGGTCATAGCCTTCTGCAGGTGGGTTCCTATGTACTAGTATGAGTCTGCACCAGTACAAGATTGTAAACAAATTTTCTTATTATTAAAAGAAGATAGAGACGACAGAAGGAGGTGGTTTTTCTCCCGCATTGGGTTTCCACCTTAAATATTGGTGTTCATGTGTGTTGCTTATGTGTGATTGTTTATTATGTCTTTATTGCACTACTTAAAAAGTTACTGATGCATTATTAAAGATCAACACATGATAAATTGATTAAATTATAAGTTCTTTGGGTATACGCTGGTTTCTCTAATAACAGTAGCATGTACACGCTAGCTCACTTCACAAAAGTACCATATATAAATCTGTTTGGGAAATAGAAATTTATTGAACTGATAATACTGATTCACCCCCAACCTCTCAATATTATTTCCAATAGATCCGCTTATGCAGGACTACCAAGGGAAGAACTGTGGATGTCTTCCTAGAGGACCATGTAAAAGGATGTAAGATCCTTTCGAAGAAGACAAGATGAAGAAGGTAGCATGCCATGAAGTAAGACTAGATGTATACTAATGGATCACTTTCTGATGAAAGGAATGATGACATGACTGACTCACAGATTAAAGTGATGGTTGGTTTGTGACCTATGAAGAAGTCCCAAAATATGAAGACTACATGTCAAAGAAATACATGACATCGAAGAAAGGAGTTATTCAAAGCAATTGGTTGTCCCATTGTCTCTACTTGAGGAGTTGTTGGAGGTCCCTACTTAAGACCTTCCTTTGGACTATTATTATCTTGGATAGCTTGTCCTCAAAGAATATCGGTCCATGACTACTCTTGTCTTGAATGCCCTACCACATTCTCAAAGAATATCGAATGCTAGATGGTTACCCAATCCTCCGAATACAAGAATGTAGTTTTTGTCTCTTCCTCTCAATTAGGTAGGATACATCGACCAAAGCAAGATTTTCCCTTAAATATACAACCTTCTTGTTTGGAAGTGACTTTGTCAATATGTCAGCTACCTTCTCATCAATTAAGATGTGTTGTAGATGTAGCACACCATTTTTGTTATGCTCTTGACCTGCAAGAAGATGCCAGAATACCGAATATATGAAGAAAGACAACCCAAAACATAGAACGAAATAAGAAATAATAGCATGTATTTTATTATTCAGAGATGAAAGCAATGTTCACTTGCCTCTTCAAGGGGGCAACCTCCAATAGAGTAGGGCTTGATTACAAAATAAGACATGATGCTCCTCAATGGGGAGTCTCTATCCTTTATATAGGATTCATACATGCAATATAATGGGTCAATACCATGTTTCTCTTAATACCATCTATCTAATACCATGTCCCATTTGCAACTAATGTGGTACCTTTCTTTAAATGTGGGTCAACCACTTACAATTATTAATATGGTCTTTATTGACTCTTTAATTAACTATAATTATGACTCGACCCTATTACATAAATAAGGGGGTTAGGGTTGAACCCTAACATGCCCTCCCCCATAAAAACAACCCTATCCTCAAGAATGAAGCTGCGGAAACTGCTAAAGAATAGTGGTTGGTTCCCAGGTTGCATCTTCTGGAGAGGTGTCTTTCCACTTGATGAGGACTTCCTTGATTATGTGGCTGCACAAATGTCATTCTCGCTTGTCAAGGACTTGTTCAGGTTGGAGCTAGATTGAACCTTCTTCATCCAATTCAGGTATACTAGTTTGAATTCTACAATTGTTCCCAACCACTTCCTTGAGGCATGTTACATGGAAGACAGGATGGATTTTTGCAATGGGTGGCAAGGCTAGCTTGTAGGTGACTTCACCAATGCGCTGAAATATTTGATAAGGTCCGTAGAATTTTGGAGATGATTTTTGATGACCCTTGTCTTTGAGGGATGTTTTCTTGTATGGTTGCAGCCTCAAGAATACCTGATCCCCTTCTTGAAATGTGTGCTCCAAACGATGTTGGTCTGCCTATTGTTTCATGTGATTCTGAGCTTGATGGAGATTATCTTTGAGACTAGCTAGCATGGTTGCATGGTTCCATAGGATTTGATCCACTTCTTGCACCTTAGAGCATCCCGGGATATAAGAAGTAGGTGAAGGGGGGACTTGACCATAAACTACTTCATAGGGAGTCATCTTGGTGGTGGCATGATAGTTAGTATTATACCACCATTCAACTAAAGGTAACCACTGTACCCATTGATGCTTCTTTTCTGAAGTGAAGCACCTGAGGTAGGTCTCTAGACATTTGTTGACGGCTTCAGTTTGACCATCAGTTTGGGGATGATAGGAAGTACTTATTTGTAGTTGGGTGCCTTGTAGCTTGAAAATTTCTTGCTAAAAGTTACTAGTGAAGATCAGATCGTGATTAAACACAATGGGAGTGGGCATGCCATGCAATTTGAAGATTTGGTCCATGAAAGATTGAGCCACCAAAGTGGGTGTAAAATGGTGTGGTAGGGTGCAAAAATGAGCATACTTAGAAAGTTTGTCCACAACCACCATGATGATTGACTTGTTGCATGACTTCAAAAGACCAATGATGAAATCCATAGAAACATCCGTCTAGATTAAGGTAGGGATGGGAAATGGTTGTAAAGTTCCTAGGGACTTGACTATTTCTCCTTTGTGGTGCTGACACACATCACATTTAACTATGAAAGTAATAATGTCTATTTTCGTGCTTTTCCAAAAGAAGGAATGACGAGTGCGAGCATAATTCTTCTGAAAGCTTGCATGACCTACAATGGGGGATGAGTGAAACTCTTCCAAAATGCACGTTTTGAGGGTGGATGTCGGTGATATCACTACTCTTTCCTTGTATTGAAGAATCTCATCCTTCCAAGAGTAGCCCACTGTGGAATTGGGATCTGCTCACAAGTTATTAATGATTTGGGAAAGCAGAGGATGTGAAAACCATTCCTTGCAAGCTTCTTCGATCTAATCTGGAATGGGAAGAGATATTGCTAGCAGGGTGTTGTTCTCCTCAAATTAGCATGATAAAGCATATGTTATGAAATTTTCGTGCCCTTTCTTGTAAATTATCTCATAATCATATCCCAACATTTTGGCTAGCCATTTATTTTGTTGTGGCAAGGATAAGCGTTGCTCCAAAAAATATTTAAGGATTTGATGGTCTATGCGGATTTGGAGACACTGCCCCAATAACTATGGTCGCCAGGTATCCATTGCATGTAAGATGGCCATCATCTCCTTCTCATAGGTAGATTGTCCCAGATGTTTCCCACTTAGTTGTTGGCTGGAGAAGGCCAAGGGTTGATCTTCCTGCATTAAGACAACCCCAATACCCGTACCTAAAGCATCACATTCAATCATAAAAGACTTGGTGAAGTCAAGTAGTGCCAATACGGGAGTGGAACAAATGGCCCGTTTGAGAGCTATAAACACTTGTTGTGCTTCATCAGTCCAAATGAATGAATTTTTCTTGAGAAGGTAAGTGAGGGGTCTAGCAATGTGACCATAATTGCAGAAAAATTTGTGATAGTAGCTGGTGAGACCCAAGAATCCTCTCAAACTCTTCAAGGTCTTTGGTTGGGGCCAATCCTGCATTGCCTGGATCTTTTTGGGATCCACCCTGACACCTTCATGCCCCACAATGTGGCCCAAATACTCGACTTCTTTCATGCCAAAAGAGAACTTGGACAATTTGACAAATAATTTATTCTTCTAGAGAAATTTCAAGAGTAGGTCTACATGCTGAAGATGTTTTTCCCAGGTGAGGTTGTAGATGAGAATGTCATCAAAGAACACAAGGACAAATTTTCTAAGATATGGTTTGAGCAGGTGATTCATGAGGCTTTGAAAAGTGGATGGGGCATTACAGAGACCAAATGGCATGACCAGGAATTCATAATGGCCTTCATGAGTTCAGAAAGCAGTCTTCAGAATGTCTACTTCTTTCATGAGTATTTGGTGATAGCCCGAGCGAAGATATAGCTTAGTAAAGAATTGAGCCCCATTTAGTTCATCTAGCAAATCATCAACAACCAGGATGGGGAATTTATCTTTGACTATAAGCTTGTTGAGGGCCCTGAAGTCTGGACACATGCACCATTCCCCATATTTCTTGAGCACCATGACCACAGGTGATGAATTAGGACTGATGCTAGGACAAATGACACCAGTTCCAAGAGTTCCTTGATGATTTTTTCAATTTCATTCTTTTGGGCAAAGGGGTATCTATATGGGCGCACATTTGGTGGTTGTGCCCCTGGGACCAAAGTGATGCTATGATCATGTTCCCCTCTAAAGGGTGGAAGCTCATGAGGTTTTTCAAAGACCTACAGGTGGCTGTATAAGACCTATTGCATCTCAGGATGAATATGAAGAGTAATGGGCTCAAAGGCCTGGATGGCATTAAATTGGGTGATAACTCCATGGTGGCCCTTTTTTAACAACTTTTCCATTTGATGCGAGCTCATGATAGAAGGATTACTTGCCTGGAGTCTATCTAGGGTATGCGTGTGGTCCTTCTGCTTAAAGCTCATATATAACTCCTGGAAATACATTGTGATTGGGCTGAGTGTGCAAATCCATTTAGCACCCAAGACAATGTCACACCCACCCATGTTGATGGAAATGTGTGGGTCTTTAGGTGGTAATCTCCCATCTAAAGTTTGATATTTTCACAGCGGCCTTCACATTTCATTGTCCCCCCATTAGCAATCTAGGTATAGGAGCCACAAGCCTCCCTGCACAAATGGTCATATTTGTCTGCGAAACCCTCAACTGTTGAATGTGAGTTGGACTACAGAAGCGACCGAACCCTAGCTACTAGATCTGAATGGTATTGTGGCGGTAGACCCTGAATTAGTGGATCTAATTGTTGTGGCGGCAACAAAACCCCAACTACTAGATCTGATCCAGCAAAGAAGATGATGGGCGATCTTTAGAGAGACAAGGGAACTATGGTCTCAAGGAGTGTCAAGTGCTACAGATCGTAATATACATAAGGGTCCAACAGTAGTACTTGGCCCAATATTTCAGGGCACTAACTAAGGAGGATCAACCATACCCTTACCCGTACTACCTGACTACCCTATCATATGCACGAGTAATCTCGTCGAGTACTGTTCTCTGTATACTATAGTAGCAAGACGACCGACTGTTTATCTACAGTGAGGTTTCAGATGAGCCTATGGGGCTTTTGATATACCCAGAGGGTATGTGGAAGATAGTCTCTACACGGTTTTGTCTAATGTGCTACTACTCGAAGGGGTACCCATAGGGGTTATAAGGGATTCCAACAAGCGTGACCACCTCTTGTATTTCCCGCATGCATGCCTCCCCAAATCTGCATGTTTATGCGCTCGACGACAAATCCCGTGGTTTAAAGATGTCGGTACACGTCTCTAAAAAAAAAAAACCTGCTAAAAATGGAGATGCCACCAGCCCTGGAAAGCGCTCTGATACTACTTGTTATGCTCTTGACCTATGAGAAGATGCTATAATACTAAATATACGAAGAAAGGCAACCCAGAACACAGAACAAAATAAGAAATAACAACATATATTTTATTATTCAGTGATGAAAGCAATTTTCACTTGCCTCTTTGAGGGGGAAACCTCCAATAGAGCAGGGCTCGATTACAAAATAAGACATGATGCTCCTCAATGGGGAGTCTTTATCCTTTATATAGGATTCATACATGAAATACCATGGGGCAGTACCATGGTTCTCTTAATACCATCTATCTAATACCATGGCTCATTTGCAACTAACTTTGGTCCCTTTCTTTAAATGCAGGTCAACCATTTACAATTATTAATATGGGATTTATTGATTCTTTAACTAACTATAACTATGAATCGACCCTATTAAATAAATAAGGGGGTTAGGGTTGGACTCTAACAATTTTGTACTAACTCTCAGATATAGTGATACTTGTTGTTTATATGCTTTGTCTTTCCATGAAACATTGGATATTTAGATAAACGTAACAACTGGTATTATCACAAAGTTTCATTATAGGGTTCTTCGACCCATAAAATAGATCAGATAGCAGCTTCCTCAACCATGCTACTTCTCTGCTTACTTCACAGGATGCAACATATTCAGCTTTAGCACTACTCAAAGAAATTGATTCTTTCTTTCTACTCATCCAGAAGACCATGGAGGATCCCAAACTAAAACATCCTCCTGTAGTGATCCTTCCATCTTGCTCACTGCCTCCCCAAATAGAATCTATATATCCAATTAGTTGGACATCATTCCTTCTATCATACTTTAGATAGTAGCGGATGGTTCCTTGTAGGTATCTAAGAATATTTTGTGTTGCTACCCAATTATCATGCTTCATCTCCACTTGGAATTGACTAAGAACATTTACTGCAAAGCATATGTCTACTCAATTATTCACCGAGTACATCAATGAGCCAATGAGTTTCATATACTTGGAAGGATCCACAAGGCTAGATTCAGAACTCCTTAATCTCTTCAAGTTTGTGATCTTCGAAGTAGTCATAGGTTTGCAGTCCATCATGTCAAACCTTTTCAGTATCTCATTCATGTAATTTCCTTAACCCAAATAAACTTCATTAGGTCCTTACTAGACTTCTAGTCCCAAATAGTAATGCATCATCCCAAGATAATTCATATCAAATTTCACTGCTAGTTTCTTCTTACATTCTTCAATTCAACCTTCTACACCTATTAAGAGAAGGTCATCTACATATAGAAGAATGATTACAGGTTCACCATATACAACCTTAATGTAAAGGTTTGAATCAGTAAATATTTTTGTGAAGAATATTCTTTGAAGGTATGCATCCTTTCAAGCATACCATGCCCTTGGTTGAGGCCATATAATGTTTGCTTTAGTCTGAAAACATACTTTTATATATTTAATTTCGAATCCCAAGGTTTCTCTATGTAGACTTCTTCATCTATTGTGCCATTCAGAAACGTAGTATTGACATCCATTTGGTGGATGTTCCATCCCGTCGATGTTGCCAGAGAGACTAATTATTGAATCGTTGTATATATTGTTGTTGGAGAAAATGTCTCGTCATAGTCAATGCCTTTAAGTTTGTGTCATGTGCCTTGATGTACCATTGTCAATTACCAAAATGTCTTCATCTTGAAATGTGTCAAAGAGAGTCGAGAAGAGACCTTCATCCCTTTCTTTGATTGATACCTTCTTTGTAGAAAATAAGAAATTCCATGCTTCCTTAATACCTATCTTGAGATGGCTTGCAATCTTCTTAATGAACTTCTTCACTGTAGAGGAGGTCTTCATGATGCCCTTAGATAAACTTAGCTCTAATACCATGTTGAGAATTCATAGGGTAGTAAGTATGTTAATTCTCTTTAACTTGATAACTATTTGTGTTACCTTTTTCCTTATTAGCTTTGTTCCTTATTGTTACAGATGGAGATACATAAAACAACTACCAAAACAATAAGAAGAGTGACAAAGTATATAGGCTACAAGCGAGGGAAAAAACTCCTCCTCTTGAGGGGAAAACCATAAAATCCCTTTTCTTCTTATAGATATTTCAATTGATGAATACCATGACCTAGCGGCTCAAACAAATACCCTCTAATATCAAATATAAACTCAACCTCCTGATATAATCACCTTGACTGCCCATTGTAGATCAGAAATTTTGTCTTCCCACAACTATTGTAATTGTTGTTTATCCTCTTAAAGACTTTGATCTCCCTCGAATATCCTTCTCTTACCTTCACTTTCCTTTCCTTGATACTTATGGGTAATGAGATTCCATAAGTGACCTTCGCTTGCCTTTCCTTCTCTCTTTCCTTCAATATCGAACTAGAGATAGTTCCAGCATAGAAACCCTAACTTCGACTTTCACAAGAGAGAGAGAACTAGCCCAAGCACTTTGACTTCTTTGACTTCCTCTTCATATATTCTTCTTTGACATTTCTAATTCCTCTTCTTCAGTTATAATGAGATAAGTGAGTGTGTCTTATGGAGGACAAGTTCCTCTATATATATAGGCTCTTCCAAGGGTAGACATGGCTCTTCATGTAGGTCGACTTGACAACTCCTTAGGCCGACTTGATCTTGGAGGTATTTTGACACTTTAAAGACAAAATAATTTTGTTTTGACAAGATACTATGTTCCCATAGGGTATTCAATATATGAAAATGATTCCTTAACCTAGAACAAACCCTAGAAGCACTCAATGGGTTCTTGACCTATAAAATAAAAGAACTTGAGAGTGAAATCCATGCTCCAATGCTAATTTATTTTTATTTTATTATTTACAAGAGTACATTTCATACTTATGAATACCAAACCTAGTTACACATTTTTCAACACTCTCTCTTAACTAGGGAGGTATTCTCTTGACAATGGATATCTTCATAAGATCTCAACTACAGGATCTGGGAGAGATGATAAAGAGATAATCATCATTGTTGTAAATTCACTAACTGATGAACAAGGTAACAAATGTCTATGAAGATAAGAAGGTTATCCCATTCAACAACTTGTGATTTCTATGCAAGATAGAAGAAGATAGGTTGAGGGCAAAAGGTATTTGGAGATTTACCAAAAGGAAAGAAGAACATAGCTAAGAATCAATGTTATGAGAATCATAGGAAAGATTGTCCTAAGCTTAATAATGGAAATAGAAAGGAAAATAGAGAAGTCCATTTCACCGAAGAAGTGGAGGAAGCTGAAATAAGGAAGTCTAAGAAAGAGGAAAACCTTTAGAAATAAGAGCTCATGACATCACCATAGGAAGCCTAAAGGATGTTTGATAGTCAACTATGAAATGTATAGCTCTTGAAGACCTCATTGGAAAGTTAAAGAAAGGGAAGAAGTCATCCAGAAAAAGTCTCATCATACATCAAGTCAAAAGGAAACATCTATTGGATAGGGATATGCAAATCCTCAAGATTCTCTGATGGAATCCTCATTGGAAGGTTCACCGATCTAGAATGGAAGAAGGTATTTCATCAGGAACTCCAACTTGTGGAATTCATGGTCTGATGGGCTGATGACATAAGAGATGAATCAGATCAAGGGGTTGAATCTCTTTTCAATTGAGGAAGTTTCTGAAAGAAGCCTATATTACCTAAAGGTAAATAAGGTATGTGTGATTTTATTCAATATTATAAAGTCATGTTGTATGGTTGCAAGTAATATGGATCACTGCTCTATCTTGAGAAGCATGATCAAAGGAAATGAATCTTCTCCTATGAAAGGATGTTGGAAGGTATGGGTCACACTAGATGAAATCAACATAATATGTCCTCATATGAAGTATGAGGTGGTTAACTACAATTGAGGAACTCTGATTAGAAGCTCTTTGGAATGAAACATGTGAAGAAAGGAAGGAATATATAATAAGATATGCAACCATGGTAAAGGAAATCAACATCCAAAATACCAATAAGAATTGACTAAGAAATCTCTCGAAAAGATATGAAGACTCTGATCGAAATCTGAAAAATATGGAGACCCTTGACAATGGATATCTTTGGGAGATGTGGCAACATGTATACAGGATTTTGATGCACACTGAAATATATCATGATGAAACACGATCACAAAGGTAATTTTTATTAAGTGTTCATTTCTTATTTTTGAACCAATATGTGGATGGGCTTATGCAGGATTACCAAGGGAAGAACCGTGGGTGACTTCCAAGAGGACCATATAGAAGGATATAAGATACTTCCAAAAAATATGGCATGAAGAAGGAAGTATGACATGAAGTAAGGCCAGATGAAGACTAATGGATCACTTTCTGGTGAAAGGAATAATGACATGACTTACCCATGGATGAATGTGATGGATGGTCTGTGCCCTATGAAGAAGTCACAAAAGATGAAGACTCCTTGACAAAGAAGCTCATGAAATCATATGAAGGAGCTCTTCAAGAAGTTGGTTAAGGATCTATTGTAGGTCCCTAATTAAAAGGGATCCTAGAAAGAAGTTTCTTACATGGAAGAAACTTGGAAATTCCTAAACCCAGAGGGAGCTTAGGTACATTCCTTCCGTAGGAATTATTATATTCTGTTATTGGAATTGATATGTCCTCCCTAACTGAGAGGGAGAAATAAAAACATCATTTTGGTCTTCACTTGAGAAGACAAAATGGAGGATAGGGTAATCAGCTAGCATCCAAACTCTTTGAGGATGAGATAGGGCATCCAAGGTAAGAGTAATCATGGACCGATATTCTTTGAGGACTGGTTACCCAAGATAAGAATAGTCCAAAGTAGGTCATACTCTATCAACACCCAAGTGGAGTATGTACCTTGAGAGATAATGCTTATGATGTCTATGAATAATTAGTCTCACGAGCATTATGCTCTAATCATGTGGATAGAGTTCAAGGAATTTCTACATGACAATGATGGTTGATATGATGCTAGACATATGGGTTACCAATCTAATTCTTCTTATGAGAAATTATTCAGATTGAGAATGACCAAGTACCATTATGAATACCTCCCTAGTTAAGAGGGAGCGTTGAAAAGTGTAACTAGGTTTGGTATTCATAATGACATGTAATTTTGTCTTTTGTAAATGATGTAAAGAAGAATATAAAATTATTATTGTAAATCTTGCTTCATGGGTTTCATGAGAAAGAGATTTTAATTGTTAGTGGCTCTCATTGAGATCCTTTAGGATTTGTGATTTAAAGTCAAAGAGTCAATGTCATGTATGGAGAGCCCTTCTTGGGCATGTGTCAAATTTATATGAGTCAATAGCATTGTCAATTACCCCTCCAATGATAAGTGCAAGTCCTCTGTGGAGCACTTGGAAGGTATGCTTTTGACAAGCAATTTAGTGGCTTTTCAATAATATTTGTAACCTTTTCTGCCTTATAAATTCAAAAGAGATAAAGGATTTTAATAAAATGTGCAAGAATTGACAAAGGAAGCTCAATTACTAATAATTGTCGTTTTTCTATGCAGGAAGACGTGGAAGCAAGGAGTTGCCATCGAAAAGCAAGAAGCAGAGGAAGAATAATTGTTGTCCCTCCAGAGGGGAACCAGATGCGAACAAGATCGAGCAAATCAAAGCTGAATAGCCCAGGAAAGGAAGAAGGGATACCAGGTCGGCGAACGCGAGAAAGAAAAGTGAGGGATTAACCGATTGGCAAATCCCTCAGGATCTTCGATCCTGAGGGATCGCTGTATTACTTATCTTTGTTATCTAGATACCTCCGTCGTTACTTTTATATAAAGGAACAACGTCATTGAGCAAAAGGACTACTGTTTTTATAATTTTATGTTTCAGAACAAAAATTTGATCATCGAGTCTCACTGAGACCTGGTTTTGTTATACATTTTTTGATGCATTAATATAAAAGACTGGTGTTTATTTCATCTTTGCATCTGGAGTAATCTAAGGCGGTGTACCATTGGCAGCTAAGGGCCCGGCTCCGAAGGACACTTGCTTTTGTATCATTATACTGCGAGCTGTGTGTGGTTTGTTTATCTTCATTGCTCAGTAATCTGATACATCTTTGATATGATATGATATGCTCTGTTCTGATCAATACATGAATGATTTCTCCATGTAATGACTCTGCACTGTATAATTGGATCCATTCAGAGTTGAATTGCGTCTTTAATCAGCTATTTCTGTAACAGAGTGTCGGTATGAATGTTACTGTCATTGGATCCATGTGAAATAATACTTGTTGGGACTTGAAAGTAATGTTACTCTATTTAGAAACATAATTATATCATCCATCATTCTCAGGTTACTGTATTAGTATAGAACATGTATATATGGTTGATGCTTGTTGTTCCATAATTCATCAAGGAATGTTGTTTCATAAAGTATATCTTATCTAGTTTGCTTGAAGAGAAAATCAGAGGGTGAATCAGTTGGTTTTAACTCGTGAGATTCATTTCTTTCGACTGCTATTCCATTTACTGTTGTTCCATTTTACTGTTGTTCTATTTATTGCTGTTCCATTTCCATTTTGCTGTTCCATTTTACCTTCTGTCGTTTTATTTACCTGCCTTCGTTGTTTTGGTGTGAGAGAAGGTCTAAGGCTGTAGTGAGCCTCAGCAAGATGTTGCCTAGCTCCCAGACCTATAAGTCCATGCTCTAATTTCCTTTTTATCAGTTTCTAGAGGGATGGGTTATTGCTTCCGTACCCTTGACTGATCAACTGTCTTGTGTGATTCTATCTTTTGGATTAGTTCAGTTACATCTTAGCATCTATCTTCTTTTGTATCTTCTGAACACTATACTACTAAGCATTACTCGGACAAATAGCCTCGGATTGAGTTACTCTTTACAATAACAAAACGTTCCCGGATTGATTTATTAATGTGGAATAATTAGAGGTGTCAGAGACCCTAGTTATAGCCCTACATTTTGGTGTCGTTGCTGGGGAAGGAGTATAGCCATTTTCCCTTTACAGAGTAGTGCGCAAATCTGTTAGGGGGGAGTTGGATCTTAAAAACGGAAGGTAAGAACCTGCGTACGGAGCATGTAAAGGCCCTGCTCCACCGTCCGCTCTCTTAGCAGAAGTGCTGGTTGAATAGGATTTAGTAGTTTTTGGAGTGCATGACTAAGCAGAAAAATCTAGAAAAGAATATCAAACCTCCAGCCAAACCTGAAAAAGCCAAAGGGCCGGTGACCCTTGGCCGAATAACCTTCATAGATGAAATCTATAAGAAAAATGAATCTCAGCTGTCGATAGGCCCCAGAAAGATTAATTCTAAACAGCCTACTAGCTCCCTTCAGGCCACAACATCACCATCTGGAGCCTTTGCTGAGGTGCATAGTCAGACTGATGAACAGGACTTTCAAGAAATTGAAAATTATGTGTCAGAACGACTGCAGGAAGGGAAGTTAAGCAACCTTTGTGAAGGAGAAGGGGAAACAGGGGAAATAGGAGAGCCAAGGTCTCCTTCTAGGATAATCCAACTGTTAAACAACCCAGATAAGGGGAGCACAGTCAAAATTATTATTGAAGGCACCCCATTCCCTCAGATAGAAATTCAAGATAAGGGAAGTGTCATTAAAACAGTCCCTGCCAAGGCCGTTCCTTCTCAACCTAGGAACACCCTCCTAGAAATTCTGGAAGGTTATTGGCACATATTTGATCCTATGGCGCAGAATCAGCCAAACACTCAAACTTCTACATTGCAATATCCTATAGTAGATTCTGCTGCAAATGCGCCCATGAAAGCAATCCCTCATCAACACATCCCGACGTTTCATGGACTTACATCAGAGGACCCCGATGCATTTTTATTTGAATTCGATGTGCTATGTAGAGGATATGATTACACCACTGACCCCCAAAAATTAAAATTGTTCCCCTCCACTTTGAAAGGGGCGGCTC
>APFE030201922.1:0-21063 GCA_000404065.3 Pinus taeda
CCTGCTCAATTGCTTGCCTGCTTACGTACTCACCCTGCTCAACTGCTAGCCTGCATACAAGTACGCACCCTGCTCAACTGCTAGCCTGCTTACTAGTACGCACTCTGCTCAACTGCCAGCATGCGTACCTCGCTCTGAGTCCATTGATCTGCCTGCGGTCATCCGCACCTGAAGCCCTTCTGTGCCTGCGTACCGGCGCACCTGAAACCCTTCTGTGCCTGCGTACCGGCGCACCTGAAACTCTTCGCGCCTACGTATGTACGCACTTTTCGCTTACTGTACCTGTGTACTTTCGGGCATAGATGATTTCAAGACTTCAGAAAGAACCCAGACAGTCAGATCTACGGATCTGAACATGCGCCGAAGAGATCTTAGTCCATCAGTAGATTCGCCTTATTTAGATCTAGACTAGATCTTACCCTCATAAGATATTCAACAAAAAACATGCTTAAGCCAAATGATCTCCTTTGCTTTATATAGGCAAGCTCTTCCTTAAATCAAGGATCATGGGGCTCAATAATAATAATAAAATAAACAATACCACTGGCCAAAACCATGATAACCCAATACCGTTGGCTAAATACCATGAGAAACCCCACGTGTGGGCGCTTAACTGCCTTGGAATGTGTGCACTGGGGTACGCACCCCATGAATGGGATAACTGCGGGTATGTACGCACTTTATGTAACACTGGCCTGCGTGTACGCACCTTATGTAAGGTGTACCTACGTACCTCTTATTTTCTCCAATATTTGATAGCTGATAATCAATCTCTGCTACTGTCCTATTGTACACAAGCTCTGCTACTGTCCTGTTGTATAGTGATCCATCACCTGAATAGGTTGCCATCAAGGACAATACTTTAGCCATAATGCCAACAACATCTTGAATAAGGCCTGGGAGAATAGAGGCTTAGCACATAAGAACAACTTCTGGGAAAACAAAAAGGGAGATCTAGCACTATTTTGGGAAGACAAATGGCAACAAGAAATGATATTGTTTAAAGAGGAATTTAAGGACCTCAAGATAGAGATAGACAGCATAGGGTTATCTAAGGTTAAAGATTTTTGGGATCAAACCAATAATGCGGGAAAATGGAGAAGTTGGAGGAATATTGTTTACAAGGAAGACAACCCCTTGAAAGCTAAAGGAGAGGCTCTTATGAAACTGTTGGAGCAAAGGAAGATTCTAGTAATAGGGGGGCATGATCAGTTAAGATCGGGCAACAAAAATGAGGGCACCTTCAATCTTAAGGATGCAAAACAAATTCTCCTTGAGCTGGAATATCTTGCTCCAGATGGAATTTGGCAGACTCTATGGAGGCATGAAGGATGGATGAAGATTAAACTCTCCATGTGGCTAGTTCACCACAGGAAAATTCAGACTTGGGACAACATTCAGAAAAGACGGGTTATGGGACCTTCCAGATGCCAGCTCTATGACACCCAAGAGGAAACTATGGAACACCTCCTCAACAATTGCATATTCACCTCTAGACTATGGGACTCTTTTGCCACCATCTTCCAAAAAACTGACAGGGATAGAGGGAGTATTACCAATACCCTAAACAACTGGAGGTGAAATTTTTCAGATTCTGAAATTCTTTGCACAGCTTGGGCTCTCAAGCCTAGCTTCATTATATGGAATGTCTGGAAAGAAAGGAAAAATATGATATTTAAAAGTGAAAAAAGATCTTTTCAATGTCTTTTTGAGGATACCTTAAGACATCTTAGGGAGATGGTGTGTACGACTGTGAGAAATCCCCCCAAGAATCCACTTTCATATGCTGAAATGAGAATTCTCAGACAGTTGGGCATGCAAGTGCTTACTCCTCAGGGCTTGGATAGAAAGGTTAGGATGATGCAAATGGAGCAGGACTATTGGCATCCTCCCCCTCAGGGTTTTCTAAAATATAACATTAATGGAACCTCCAACGGCAACCCGGGTATTGCTCGATTTGAAGGGGTGTTCAGGGATGAAATGGGAAGTATCCTTTCCATTTTCCATTGCCATCGATGCAGAGCCACTAACAATATGATGGAACTAATGGTTATGGCGCAACGCTTATAACTCCTAATGAAGGAAAATCAGCAAAACGCGATTATCAAAGCTGACTCTAAGCTCATCATTAATTCGGTTAAAATAATCGGTTGGGGCACGGGGCCGGAAAAGGTTTCTAAACATTGGAGGTTGAGCCAAGTCTTTCAATGGATCCAGCTTCACCTCATGAACTTACACATGGTAAGTTTTAACCATGTTTGAAGGAAGGCTACGGAACTGGTGGATTTATTGGCTAATCAAGGTGTGAATTGCAGCTCTAGTAGAGTCGTGAGGGACTAGCTTAGGATTGTCTCAGAATAGATTCAAGGAATAGTGTGGTTGCCATGTAGATGAAGATATGATGGTGTATCATAATAGAAACGCAGAGGTTGGTTTTAGTTAATTTAGTTCCATTATGAGTTGTGAATTTTTCCTCATTTTGACGCTTCTTCGGTTACACAGTGATTTATGTTTCCAGGGCAGTAGGCCGAAGGGATGGGACTGTACTTCACATGGGATCATTAACAGTTACAGAGAGGATGGAATGAGAAGCTAGAATCTAGGCTTTCGTGGCGGTCAGAATACCCCAAATTCTCTCCATGTGAATGTTATTCTGCCTGCAAAGTGGGTTTTTGGTCAGAGGGCACCTTTCAAGCAGAAAGTGGTTTTCAAGATTTGGGAACGATTCCATTCAAGCTGCTACATGTAGCCGAGGGGTGGGTACGAATACTGCCCTCATCACACGCTAACCAGCGATGCTTTAGGCCTGTGCAATATGATCCTGGGCCGTCGAATGAAGCATAGAGATTTGACGGCTAGGATCCATCAAGAGTGTCAGAGGGACTGGGTGGTTAAGCAGTGTGCTTTTTGGCACTATGATATGCTTCTCGGCCGTTGGATATATCTTGGAAATCTACGGACAGAAACCTTCGAGCAAGTCAGTGGGGCCATAAGGTTAAGCATCGGGCTTCTTGCAATATGATATATTCTTTCGCAGTTGGATCGAGCTTAGTGTTTTGACGGTGGAGATTAAAGGTTTCATCGCTGACTTTCATTGTAAAGATATTAGGTATTTCATTGGTATGATTGCTAGTCCCCCATTGAGGTTCTGGTGAGTCATTTGGTGGGTCTTGGTTTGGTTTGGCATTTGAGGGTTTTGTTTTTTTGTTGGTAGGGATCAGGGTTTTCACCCTTATCTCGAGGCCCTTAGTTGTTAGGGGTAGTTTTTAATTGGTCCATCGATCCGCTGGGTTGGTTATGTTCTTTGTAAATTATTTTTTGATTTAATGATAAAGAAGGTATGACTCTTGCTTTAGCAAAAAAAAAAACTATACAAATAATAGCAACTATATTCTTATATAATTATATATTTAGATTTTATATAGTATTATTATTAATATACAAACTCATTATTATTATATTATTATTTTGAGGTTTAGTATTTTTAATAATTATTTTAGTTTATATATGGTTAATTATTATTAGTATTTAGGATATTTATACTATATAAATATTCAACCAGCATTATTTATATATATTAATGTATAAATATATATTAATATTATAATTTAATATATATAAACTTCCTAATATGTTAATTAATAATAAGAATCTCATAATAATTATTAGATTATCATTATTTATTAAAAATCTAATAATATAAATTATAAAAAATAACAAATTATCATTATATATTATTGATCCAAATAATAATAAATAATATATAATATTTTATTATCATATTTATATAATATATTTTATTATCATAATACACAAATTAGAATTATTATAATAATAATAATATATTCATTGTTTCATTCAAAATCATTTGAAAAATATTTTGAAAAAAAGATAAGGAAAGTATATGAGAAGTCAAAATATTAAAGAAATGGAGAAATATATCGGATTTTACAATGGAAAACAAAGGGACAAGTCTTAAAACATTAACACTGGACCCGATAATATATATGCCATATTTTACAATGACAGCATGTCCGAAACAATGTAAACCACTTATATTACGTGTATACAACTCCATCGATTGTGATATGGGTGGGCAAGACCTGAAATAATATATACATTGTGTTTAAAAGTTTGATGGGTCCACTATATTGAAAGCCCTTTATATGCATGCATATGGCTTTCGCCGATTGCGATTTGCGATGACAGACCCGAAACGATATGTATTCTTGTTTTATACTTATAATATTACATGTATACGACTCCACTGATTGTGATATGGGTGGACCAGACACAAAATAACATATATAACGTGTTTAAAAGTTTGGTGGGTCTGTTGTATTGAAAGACCTTTATATTCATGCATATGGGTTCCGCCGATCGTAATTTGCAATGATGAACCTGAAACAATATGTATTATTGTTTTATACTTATAATATTACATGTATACGACTCTGCTCATTACGATATGGGTGGGCTAGACCCGAAAGAATATATACAATGTGTTTAAAAGTTCGACGGGTTTGCTGTTTATATGCATGCATATGGGTACCGTTGATGGTGATTTGCAATGACAGACCTGAAATGATATGTATTATTGTTTTATAATTGAGGCAGGTTCGTAAGAAAACATGATATATATATATTATATATATATATATATTATATATATATATAATATATATATTATATATATATATATATATATATATATTATAATATATATATGTATATATATATATATATAATATCTATGAAAACGCTAATTGGATGAGCATTGGGTTCCAGACCCGATAGTTCATATGCTATATTTCATATCACTCAGTGTGTCCATCTTATCACGGGTTACAAACACTTTTATTGATATTCATATATATATTGTGGTTTATGCTTTTTTAAGTCTTAAAGGCCTATATCTAATGCTTCCAATAGTATAAAAGCCTCGATAAAGTTACATGCCTTCGATTTAATGTAAATCTGTAGTTGAAAGGCTCAAGGCCTAAAGAAATGCTTCCGATAGGCTTAGTGGGCTATAATCCACATGCCTTAAGATCGATATTTTTTTAAGGAAAGGGATTTTGGTTAACCCCCAAGATCTCTTTTCATCAAAAGACCCTAAGATAAACAAAAGGGACTAATATTATAAACCCAAGGAACTAATAAACCCAATGCTTCAATATTATAAACCTAAGGAATTATTGAACCCAACAGATATATATTAAAATCCTAAGGGATCAAGAAGTGAAATGGATTGATATTACAAATACAAGAGGTTAGTAAACATGACCATGATTGATATTATAGAACCCAAGTTAATAATAAACCCAAAGGATTAATACTAAAACCCCAAAGGATTATGAACCTAGGGAAATAATATTAAACCCAAGGGACTAATATTATAAACCCAACATTGGTAAACCCTAATATAAATATTAGAAAGACTAAAATAAACATGGCTTATTTTCATGGTGAGAGAATCCTTGTCACGATGTGACATTTAACCATGATTGACCATGTTTGGCTATGATTGACAATGGTTTACAATGATTGATATTAGAAACCAAATGCAATAATGAACCTAAGGGATTGATATTATAAACCCAAATGAACAATAAACCCAAGGGATTAATATTAAAACCCCAATGAAAAATAAACCCAAGGGATTAATACTAAAACTCCAATGAATAATAAACCCAAGGGATTAATACTAAAAGCCCAACAGGTTATAAACCTAAGGAATAATAAACCCAAGGGATTGATATAATAAACCCAAAGGAATAACAAACCCAAGGGATTGATATAATAAACCCAAAGGAATAATAAACCCAAGGGATTATTATTTATTTTCATGGTGAGACAATCATTGTCACAATCCGACATTGAACGATGGGTGGCTATGACTGACAATTCTTTACCATCATCGATATTGTAAACCGAAGGGAATAATGAACAAAAGGGATTGATTTTATAAGCCTAAAGTAATAACAAACAAAGGGATCAATACTAAATCCCCAAGGGTTTATGAAGCCAACGAAATAATATTAATCCCATGGGACTAATATCATAAATGCAACATTGTTAAAACCAAATATAAACACTACGAACATTAAAATAAGCATGGTTTATTTTCATGGTGATTCAGTCTTTGTCAAAATGCGACATTCAATCAAGGGACTAATATTATAAAAGCAATATTGCTAAACCGAAATATAAATACTACAAACACTAAAATAAACATGGCTTTTTTTTCATGGTGAGACAATTTGTGTCACAATGCAACATTCAACCATGATTGACCATGTTTGGCTATGATTGACAATGGTTTACAATGATTCATATGATAAACCAAACACAATAATGAACCGAAGGGATTGATATTATAAACCCAAGTGAACAATAAACCAAAGGGATGAATACTAAACCACAATGAACAATAACCCCAAGGGATTAAAACTAAAAGGCCAAGGGATTATGAACCCAACGGAATAATATTAAACTGAAGGACCTAATACTATAGACCCATCAACGTTGAAGCATGGGACTAATGTTATAAACCCAACATTGGTAAACCCAAATATAAATACTACAAACAATAAAATAAACATGGTTTATTTTGATGGTGAGACAATTCTTGTCACAATGCGACATCCAACCATGATTGACCATGTTTGGCTATGATTGACAATGGTTTACAATGATTGATATTATAAACCAAACATTATAATGAACCCAAGGGATTGATATTATAAACCCAAATGAATAATAAACACAAGGGATTAATACTAAAACCCCAATGAACAATAAACCCAAGGGATTAATAGTAAAACCCCAATGAACAATAAACCCAAGGGATTAATACTAAAAGGCCAACGGATTATAAACCCAAGGGATTATTATTTATTTTGATGGTGACACAATCGTTGTCACAAGGGAATAATAAACCCAAGGGATTGCTATTATAAACCTAAAGGAATAATAAGCAAAGGGATCAATACTAAAACGCCAAGGGTTTATGAACCGAACGAAATAATATTAAACCCATGGGACTAATATTATAAACCCAAATATAAACACTACAAACACTAAAAGAAACATGCTTTATTTTCGTGGTGAGTCAATCTTTGTCAAAATGTGACATTCAACCAAGGGACTAACATTATAAAACCAACATTGGTAATACCAAATATAAATAGTACAAACACTAAAATAAACATGGTTTATTTTGATGGTGAGACAATTCTTGTGAGAATGCAACATTCAACCATGATTGACCATGCTTGGATATGCTTGACAATGGTTTACATTTATTGATATTATAGACCAAACACAATAATGGACCAAGGGATTGATATTACAAACTCAAATGAACAATAAACCCAAGGGATCGATACTAAAACCCCAATGAACAATACACCCAAGCGAAAAATACTAAAATCCCAAGGGATTATGAACCCAATGGAATAATATTAAACCAAAGGGCCTAATACTATACACCCAACAACATTGAAGCATGGGATTAATATTATAAAACTAAAATTGGTAAACCCAAATATAAATACTATAAACACTAAAATAAACATGTTTTATTTTGATGGTGAGACAATTATTGCCACAATGTGACATTCAACCATGATTGACCATGTTTGGCTATGACTGGAAATGGTTTACATTTCTTGATATTATAAACCATGGAAATGGTTTACATTTCTTGATATTATAAACCAAATGGAATAATGCACCCAAGGGATTGATATTATAAAGCCAAATGAACAATAAACCCAAGGGATTAATACTAAAACCCCAATGAAAAATAAACCGAAGGTATTAATACTCTCTATTTCAGTTTTTATTACCCCAATCTCGGTTGGAAATGGACTCAGAAGACCTGACCCCCATTCACATCTATCATAACAAACTATGGAAAACCCATTATAAAAACCATCTTTATAGAATCTTTCATGGTTTTGTCTTTCCTGTTCATTATATTATATTCAATAAAACCACTCCTCGATTATCCGATGAAGCCACTGTCGACTTAATGTCAATTAGTAAATGGTTTGGTGAAGAAGAGTTCACCTATATTAGAATTTTTGGAAACCTGGCTACTCCACATGCTCTCCCCTTATACATTCATGTTAAACTATTTGCCAGGGAAATGGCTTATCAAATCACAGAAGCAGGGATGTCCAGAAACCTAAAGGATTCCAAAAAGAAAATGTGTCCTTCATTCACCCTCCAATGTGGTACTTTCACATTGGATGACTTCAAACATGCAAACAAACAAGCAAAGAAAATAAAAGCACTAAAGTTAGTAGTCATTCCAAAAACAAAAAATGATCCAAAAGAAATAGCCTATAACTTCACGTGTCATGTCAAAATTGCCAATTTTGAACATGAGAAGGATGATTATGATGACTTTTTCACCTCAGCCAAGTTATTTTCTCAGGTAAAACAACTTGTAAAAATGAAATTGGGAGAAAAGGGAGTAGAATCATTTCCAAAGTTTAGAACAAGGAGGTTGCAAACTCTACTGATGGACTTATTAAATACCACCCCTATGCTGCAACATGAAGGCCAAAGTGAAGGAAAAACTACCCAGAAGATTCCTGTAAAGCAGAAGAGCCCTGAAAGGCAGAGGACAAGCCAAGGAACTAGTGAGCTCCTTCATAGTAATATAAATATTCATCTAACTTTAATCAAGGAATGGGAGCAATTCAATCTACTCATAAAAAACCCAAAGGAATCCCAAAACCTCAATAAACCAAAACTGCCTGCAACACAATAGTCTGAGGTTATCAGTGTTTTGGTTGAAGGGACAAGCAGCCCACCCAAAATGTAGCAAGATATAGAAATTATTCTAGAAAATCCCACGGAAGGGATTATACTAAAAATAGAAGAAATACTACCCCTTGATGTATTCTACAGCCCAAAGCACAGGGCTATAGCTAAAAGGTAGAGGAAAAAGAGGAAAAAAGATCAAGGACCTGTTTTAACTCCTCAGGACAAAATAATGAATGTGCTATGGAAGTGTGAACTCAATCCTTCTGAGGATTTGACTAAATTATCTCAGTATGCTAGGACTTATATAGTAGCAACAATGGACAAATCCTCAGAGGCCAGTCAACTAATCAGGGATAAAGATCAAAGGATCACTCAGCTTGAGATGCAATTGGTAGAAGAATAGCAAAAGATTAATCAACTAGAACAACAACTATCAGAACAAAGGCAATAAAATGAGAAACTTAAAGAATAGTTGAATCTGGAGAAACAAAAAATTGATAAGCAGGCTCTCCAGAAACAAAAAAAGTTGTCTCAAGAACTAAGCAACCTTCAGATAGCGATTGAGCAAGAAAATAATGTGAAAGATGATCAAATTGCACAAGCAAAACTACAGATAGAAAAATGCAAGGGTTATCCATAGGTTACTGAATTCAAAAAGGAATCCTTGGAGATAACTAAAGCCTTGTCCCAGTAATTGAACATCCTTTCCCATAATATGTCATTGGCTGACCCATTGTGCAACATATTTGCATCATTGATTGAGGAGGTAGTTGATAGAAGATTGGAATTGGAGAAAGAAGATGAAAAAATAACCAACTTTCTCTTTTGGCAAAATTCAGAGGAAGGAATGGTTACAAATCTACCAAAAATAAAAGAATCACACAAGGAAATCCTATTTTTGGAATGGGAATCTCAACTAATGAAAGCCGAAAGAGCAACTTCTAGAGCCAGAGCTATAGTGAATGCTCTAATCGAATTAGTAAATAACAATTTACATATGTCTAATTTGATTTCTGATTTCTCTCCAGGTAAACTCCCGAAAGCAAAGGCATTGGAACATCATTGGAGACAGGAGTTGGCAAGGAGAGAAAAAGATATCGAAGAATTTCAAAACTTTGCATGGGATGCATTCTGGGCTCTTCTAGTCAAGCCTCATAACTAGCAGATGGCCATGAAATGCCTATCTGACATGGTCAATTGCATGGTTCCTGAACTCTCCGATGCCACCTATACAACCCAGCTACATTCTAGGATGAGTCAGCCTCCAGAAATCCACCCAATTCTAGTAATTTGTGAGCTGTAAGCACAAGAGCAGAAGCTGATTCAATGAATTGGTTCAACCGCCATTGCACTGTTAATTTTATACCAAATCCCATATTTTCATGTCACAGTGTGAACAAGTTATAGCGATTTTTGTTGATAATAGTTTTTATTTTTATTATTTAAAACCCTTTCATGTATTTAGAAAGGGTCCTCAATATGTATAAAATTTTGACATGGGAAGTTGCACCACTGTACTTCTATTTTTTTTTTTTTTTTATCAAAATATGTTTCAAGGTTTCACATTTTTATCAAGAAGCTTTTTCAAGACTTGCATTTTTGCATCTTCTAAAGGTTTTCTGAAATAGAAAACTAGAATCATAGTGTTGTTCACACGACAAGGATTCAAATGCATGCAGTACTTCTATCACTATTTTTGTCTTATTTCCTTATGTGAATCAACACTTCTTTGAAAATTACTATTGTTGATATATGTATTTTTTCTCAAATAGTTCTTTATCATAGCATTTTTGAAGATTGGAAAATTGCTTTATTTCAAAGGATAATATGCCAACGATTATATATATATATAATATATATATATATAATAATATATATATATATTATATATATATAATATATATATATAATATAATATTGATGAATGCGATAATGTTTTTATAAATTACTTTGTTTAATTTCTTAAACAAAGAAACCATTATATGGATGCACCTTTCCATTTGATAAGTAAGCCCTCTATATGCATATTTATCTTTCAGGAATAATTAAACATCGCATTGTTTATAAATTACCCAGCTTAGATAAGAATATTTATATATTTTTGAGTTGTAGGATAAAGACATTGTCATAGATCCATTCCACATGCTTCAAATTTGCGAAGTGAATCTCATGTTCCTGAAAATGAAGTAAATGTTATTTTGTTGTTTAAGATGCTTGTGGAAATATTAATATTTCCTATAGAAGAGTCAAAATAGACTAATTCGATTGTGATCTAAACCAAAACCAATATAAGAACCACATTGCAAACCAAGAAGCTTTTTCAAGGCTTGCACTTTTGCATCTTCTGCAGGTTTTCTCAAAAAGGAAAGTGGAATCCAAGTGTTGTTCACATCGGAAGGATTGAAATGCATGTAGTACTTCTATCACTATTTTTGTCCTATTTCCTTATGTGAATGAACACTTCTTTAAAATTGTTGTTGTTGATACATGTATTTTTTCTCAAATATTTCTTTATCATATCATTTGAAGAAGAACAACATAACAAGACACTTTATGCCCAGAGATATACAATTTTGTACATAAAAACAACATCAATGTTTAAAATAATCACAATTTAGCCAACATTGCAACCACAAAAAGAACATTGAGTCCTAACATATATTTTTTGTTTTGTCTACATCAAATAATTCACTACAAAATTGAGCTTCAAAACTACAAAGAAGGCCACAATGTTATTAGTTGTATTTCGTTGTGATATGGACTTCAATTGTTCCTCTTCCTTGTTCCTAATTGTAACATATACGCTTTCTTTCATCTTGGCATAATGTTGGAAATAAAAAGGCAGTGCAATGCATAAACCATCTATTGATTTCACTCTTGATATGGCTGTGAAGGTAAGGCCTTGATGCTCTCCATTCCTGATATCAATTGATGCTTGTTCTAAAGTCAATCCCTGTGACTTGTGGATTGTAAGAGCCCATGCCATCTTCAAAGGAATTTTTTTTCTATTTCCTCTTATCAATGGGGTGATAGGGACAATGTTTAGATTTCTTGCATCAAATGGAACACCAACATATTTATAAAAAACAACAGTTGTGAACATTGGAAGTCAAGGTGGCTTAGAGGTAGGTGGATAAAATATATCCTTAACAAAACCAAGTGCACCATTCACCAAGCCAGTTTCAACCCATAAATTACATGCTAACCTAACATGCTAACCACAACACAAAAAAACTTCATGGTCCAATTGATCATCATCAACACCACTGATTTTTGAACGCCTTGAATATTCAGCAACACATTGTGAAATTCGAGAATTTAATGATTTTAACATATGCCTATTATGAAAGGAGAACAAATTATTTGTTGGAAACATGTGAACTGCTACATTAAATAAATCTCTTTCTGTAGGATGAAACCTCATATCATCCCGAGACATAAGACAGTCCCAATCTTTAAGAACAAGTTCTCCTTTTCTTATGTTATTGAGGACTCTACAAAAACAAGATTGTGTCAAGAGTGACAAAAATGTTGAATTTGTTCCATAAGACTTTCCCATGGTGTATTACCTACATATAAAGGCTCATCTCTGATCAGAGGAGGCTGGCCAAGGTCGCCCACAAGGATGATGGGTCTCCCACCAAAAGGACAATTCTTTTTCTCTGGAAATGCTTCTCAAAACTGAGCATCTATCTGCATAAACAAACTTGATCCCAGAAAGCTCATTTCATCAATCAATATATATCTAACATGTAGCATTTCTTCTTGGAATACTGCAAGTGACTACCCCTGTAGTGGCGACATATCTTTAATTGGGATTTTTAGAGCCGAGTGTATTTTTTTTGCATGTATATTAAAAGCAGCTATTCCTGTTGGTGTAAGAAGAAGCAAAGGACTTTTTCCATCACTTGACAAATTAGAAAGAGCTCCAAAATTACAATGGATAAGCGTAGACTTCCTAGTTCCCTTAGTGTCGTGAATAATCATAAGAAGAGCTTCATGAATCTCATATTCAGCAAAGTTCCTTAACACAATCTCAAAAGCAAGTCATTATTTTTCTGACAAAGAATCTCAAGATGCAAATGTTTTGTTTGAAAGGTCAAAAATATTACCCACTCATTTTGTGTTCCTTATAAAATTAGTAGCTTCCTCTATAATATCGTTAGAAATACTTGTACCTTCCCAGTCAGAGGATATATCAAAATCCCTTCGACCGAGGGTTTGAAGATCAGAAACATTCACATTGTTTGGTGGAACCAAATGAGAGAAAATCTACCATCCTTGAAAATCATCTTCAACATTCATTTTGTGGTTAGAAAAATCATCATCTTCTTCATCTTCAATATTGTCTATAATTGATGGTTTTCAATCAACATGCCATTCTCGATATCAAAAATTCCTCCATCTTTCAATAATAACTTAAGCTGAAAGGAAAATATCTGTAGAAATGTCACAAAATGGCTTGTACAATAGCAATTATGACCAACAAAAGGTGTCAAATTCATTTGAAGTCTCATCAGGAATAAAATAAAACCATGGCCAAACCCGAACAATAGCGTGAACTTCTCTAGCCTTCCATGGATGTTCTTTATGCTTGCTATCAAATGTCTAAGATCTTGTTACTTCTATCAAAGATAGATTTTCAAGGAAAAAAGGCATCTTTTGATAATGTTGAATGAAAGTATTCTTAGATGAACATTGCATGCCATCCCTTCATATTTTCCTAAAAACATTTCTTCCAACATTTAAGGAACAAATTTCTGACTGCAAACAACAAGAGGCAACTTAAGCAACATATGGCCTTTTTCTTGTGCTCCAATTTCATGGTCAACAATCATTTTTGCAAGAAACTTTCTATATGCACATAAAGCACCATCCTTAAAGCCAATAGAATTTGAAATTCTAGTTAACATATGACGATAATTTTCAGACCTTTTTTCTGCTTTCGATGCATACTTAGCAATGTATTTCAACACAACATAGTGAGAAAGCATTGGCTGGCAATCAACATTTGCACACCACATTATTATAAGGTTAATTTTATGTATATTAATCCTATCATCATTTCTTGCTAACTCATATTTTTTTCTTCCTTGATCATCTATGAACAATCTCGATTCACCACAAAGATCCAATGGAGCATTGTACTGACATGTTAGAATAGCGCCCTTTTTACGTAAACAAGAATCCACAGTACACTTTGTGTTCCTTTGGACATGGTTTAGAAATTCTTAATAATCATTATGAGGATTACAAGAGAAAATTTGACCAGTATTCAACAGGCAAGGGTCATCATTGAGGTTTCGTAGGACCATTATGTTGTGATGATGTATGTCATGTGGATTCCATGTAGTTACATATTTGTGAAAGAACATCTTTGCAAGTTGTACATCAAAACTATTTGACCAATCAAGTATATCCATGTCAGGATCACCCTCTAACCATAGGAAACCATCGATGTGTGTTGAACCTCTATGTTGCCATTCATATCTGAAATAAATGAACATATAGTTACTACAAACAATATAAATAGAATCACAATAGAAGTCCAAAAGGTATATAAAAAAATTCAACAGAAACCTGTACCAAACTTCTTTAGCTTTAGGGTAGTTTTGGATAACTTCCTCTCGAAAAATATTGAATTTGTGGTGCTTAAATGCCGCAACAATATGAGGGTAGTAGATAACATTCTCAATTTTCATAAAATGCTCATCTAAAGAATGAGAATGTGAATGTATGGCCAAGAGGTTATGCAACTCTGGCCACTTTGTGTCAGCTGCACTCAAAGTAAAAAATAAAGATGGACATCCTAACTGAGTAATCATGTTTGTCAATTTAGATCGATACTTAGCCCAATGTCCCCTTGTACCTCTCATAGAAGGACCAAACTAGATAATATGCTCAACAAACTTATTATCTGGTAAACCAGACAGTTGGTGATGCAACTCCTCAACTGTTGAATGTGAATTATCATGTAAATGTTTCTTTGTAAAAACTACAGCAGTTGCTTGGCTCCATTGTTGCATTATCATGTCTAATAGGTAATATTGAAACTAAGGATGGCTTCCATATCTCTGATCATAGTACCTAAGAAGATGTAATACATACTCATAAACTTCAAGATTACAAACACGTGGTTGCAACCAATCAGCTTTACCAGTGGGGAACAATGTTTGGAATGCCATATCAAACTACCCCTCTATATTATATTCATTCACTGGAGAGGTTCCAATAGTGGGCCAATCCACGTCTTGAACATGTGAAGAATTAAAATTATCAAGAAATGCTCTAATTTCTTCCACTTCTTTGTGTTCATTTGGTAGGAAAGCAACAAAAGAAGAAGGATGAGAGGGAAAATGCTTAGCATGAAGCTCTTCATTATTAGTTTCATTGATCTCAGATTATTCAATATGACAATCAACAAAATTAAGCTTGGAGGAGACATTTGTTGATCTTTCAAGCAGAGCGTTCACTGAATTATATTCAATTACAACATCTCGATAGTATTGATCACAATGGATTTTGTAAAGTAATGCATCCATCACTTGAGATATTTTGACATAACCTTCATAATATTTAGACTTAGCGCCATGTCTCCTCACAATTAGAGAGTTGAGGGAGGCTTTGTACAATTATAGAAACATCTTGAGGAAAGCTAATTGTATGACCACTATACTTATATTGCCCACCTTGAGCATGTGTCACTTGCAAAATGGGATTCACATATGCTATTAGCATTTCTTAAACTTGAATAAGAAATCTTAAAATATGAGGTTGCTCATCAGGATCCATGTTATTATACTGACAAAAACGATCGGCTCCTCCTTCACTCTTACATAGTCTACAGACAAGTCCTTCAGAATGTCTCACAACAACGATTCTGGGATATGATTCTTGGCAAATGTGGCGCATTTGGACAACTGACAAGCTATCTATCTTTGCTTGAAACTTTTTATGCACTGCAATCATGTTTTCATCAAAATGAATATGATCTCTACTTGCCGAACCATGTTGAAAACCATTTCAATGAGTAAAATCTCTTCTAACATTTACTTCATCTTCAAGAACATGAGATTCCATTCGCAAATTGGAAGCACGTGGAATGCATCTATGAGAATGTGTTTCCAAATTTATGGTGTACATTTCATGAATATGAGAGGATGTAAAGGTCTCTTTGTCAAAAAAGACTTTAAAATTTAATTTTCAACTAACTATAAATGAAGAAAATGAAAAAGAATGAAATGCATTCAAAATTTACATTTATGTCTTCATGTGGATGAGGGTTGTGAGATGGTTTCTCTTGGATTCTAAGAATAGTGGATGAAACATTTTTGCATAAGGTTTCTTTGCCTCTATTCAAATAAGTTCTTTCCTATTTCAAAAAAATAAAATACGTTATAAAACTAAATGTCCAAAAATGAAAGATTTAAAAATTGAAAATAAAATGAATACATCTACAATAGTTTTACAATTTGATCCTTTGGATTCCAATTAGCCAACCTAGGCAGATGACATCATGGTTTCTCCATGAAATGTTAGAAAACATAATTTCAAGGCAATTATAAATGAGAAAATGAGAAAAATATCAAATCCACTCAACATTTACATTTGTTTGGAGATGTGGATGAATGCTATGACATAGTTCATCTTCACTTCTAGCATCAATAGATGTAACATCTACGAAGTTAATTTCTATGCCTCTATTGGAATGACTTCTATCGTGTTCAAAGAAAATAAAAGACACCATAAAATTCATTGTCTAAGTAATTAGAAATTTAAAAAATGAAAAAAAAAACAAAATTGAAAATTTACATTAGTCTGGAATGTAGATGAACAACCACAATTACAGTGAAAACCAAAATATAATTGTGTTATCTCCATTGCGCCATGGGAAATGCCATCAGGGATGACTAATTCTCTTGGTTGGACGACACTACTTTGAGAAGTGGGATTTGAAGGTCTTTTGTTTCGAGCAACTGAATCCAAATTACCAAACAAATGGCCAAGTAAACTATCATTCAAATCATCACACAATATGTCATCATTACTTGGACCATGGCTTATTTTCAACATTTGGCCATCATAACATGGAATTGGACACACGGAAGGGTTAGGGTGGACATTTGCATGCACAATATTGATATGGGATTCTTCCCGATCGCGAGGTTTCCCCAATGTTTTGAACGTTTTCAAAAGAGGATCGAACAACAAGAATATGCTGAGGAGGAGCATATCCTAACAATGAACTATCAACTGGAAATGTTCTTTCCATTATATCGTCCATATTGTGATACTTACAAGGAACTATAGAATCATTTTGAACAGTGGCTTCACTCATTTTTCTATTATATGCAACTCTCCTACACTCATTTATTACATCCTCATTTTGTTGATACCGCAAACAACGACTTTCATTAGACCTCTCACGTGATTGTATCATATTATAATAAAAAATGGAACCCATACTATTGCAACACAAGAATCTAAAAATTTGGAACTATATATACTATCAAAATATAACTATAAATATTAAAATGAACATAAACATATAAAATTGTTTGAAAATCAATGACAAAAACCATTACAAATATAATGCATAACATAAATCATAGAAATTATAATTATTTATAAAAACAAACACAAAATCATAACAACGAGAAACATCTACATGTAACTAATAAAACTTTAGGGGAAACAACATTAAATATTTTACATCACAAAGATCGAAACAAACATAATTTTATAGTATTACCATAAAGACACATAGTATGTGCAGTGTTAGAAATGGAAGTATTTTCCACAACCACAAAGAGTACATAAAATGGAAATATTTTTAACTCCTAAGAATACTAATATCCTAAGAATCCATCACCATATCCCATGGTGGAATCTCATCAACAAAATCAGTACGGGCAGCAACTGCAAAAAAATATCCAAACTCAATCAGATCATTGTAGTCCTCTTGTCCTGGGTACCAAAACTGAGACATCTTCTCATTAATTGAAGCATTAATATCTATTGGAAAAATTATGTGAGTTACCATGTCATATAATAGGAAAGGAACCTCACTGCAATTGCACATAAGAACCAGACCTTGGACTGTACACAACAGAGGATAGCCAGGACATTTTCTATTTATATTTGTAGAAATTTTTTCGAACAACTTCCATTGAAAACCCCAATCATCTTCAAAGTAGTCAATTCTTCGCTCAAAACATGGTTGACCGAATTGGAAATGATCTAATTCTTCAATTGACCATATAGAAGTGGACCCATAATTGACAAGGCATATCAACTGATTCATGTATAATGCTAATGAAAAATAACATATGTCACTGATTGGAATAAATGAAAAACCCCACTCATTTTTTATTAGGTCAAAACAGTAGATTGTATACCCATACCGAGGATAATCTTCATACTCCTTTTCGAGATACAACCAAAACAATTTACTTTTATAAAACACTACATTCTTGGGAGCTGAAGTGCCACCAAATGGAACAACAGCCCTTTGCCATACCCTATCAAGACTACTACAAACATAATATTCAGACTGCATTCCATGAGATATATGTTTTAGAACAACCCAGTCATATTTTCTACTGCTTACATTTTCCAATAATGAAAAGAATCCCTAGTCTCAAATTCATACTAGCCCTATGTTTTTAAATGCCTTTGTAAATGGATTCCTTACAAAATAGTTGTGTGTTTGGGAGCATTCTATTGGTAAGGATAAAACCACCGTTGGTCCAAGAACACATTCTACTCTACATCTTGAATCTATGAATCCCAAATGAAATTGATATATGTGGCCATTCTGATTAATGTATTAGGCAGCAAAACAATTGTCTTCATTATTGAGGAAACAAACAAGAAATCCAAATTGGTTCATGGAGACATTCTTGCAACGTAAAAAGAAAGAATGGTCCTGCAAAGCATTATTCCATTTTTTACATACATTGCCAAACTTTATCACAATCGATAAAGGGAGCCATAGCAAGACAAGTTCAATAACTTCGAATGGAAGATAACTCCAAATAGTTGGATCCGTGATGAAACAGTGAAATCACCTAATAGTAAAAAAAAGTATTTGATATCAACGAAACAATTTAATATTGAATAAAATTAAAAGTAACATAAATACATAATTTACCACACACAATTTTCCATTTTGTTGAGACTATGTTAACTGAAAACATAGCAAAGGATCATGAATCCACCATGATGATAGACACAACACAAATAGACATGGAAGCTCTTGATATAGTGACTAAGAAGGAAGGACATCTGCTAAAAGATGTTAAGAAGGAAGGAACCTATGCAGACGATTTAACCTTCGGAGAAGGAACACTAACAGAGGAGTGTTTTACAAAGGATGACCAATATTTTGAAGATGTCAAAAGTATGGAGAAGTATCTTTCAGAGGATAAAAACCTCTGAAGTAAAGGAGGATGGGGAATGTCTGTTAGACGAGAGAAGCATTGATTTATTCCAGCAGAAAGAATTTGATAATATATTGATATTTGAAACTGTCACAACACAGGAACAAGTTGTTGTGAAAGAAGGAGATAAAGTTTAGTTTGAAGATGATGGTGGAGGATAAGAGGACTATATTATTATGTATATATATTGGAAATGAAAATATAAAAGAAATGGACAAAAATATCGGATTTTACAATGGAAACCAAAGGAACAAGCCTTAAAACATTAATAGCAGACCCAATAGTATATATGCCGTACTTTATAATGATGGTGGGTTTGAAACAATGTAAACCACTTATATTACGTGTATACGACTCCGCCAATTACGATATGGGTGGGCTAGACCTAAAATAATATATACACCTTGTTTAAAAGTTTGGCGGGTTCACTGTATTAAAATCCCTTTATATGCATGCATATGAGTTTCACTGACAATGATTTGCGATGACGGACCTGAAATGATATGTATTATTGTTTTATAATTGTGGCGGGTTTACAACACAACATATTATATATATATATGAAAGTGTCGATTGCGATGAGTGATTAGGTTTCGAACCCGATAGTTCATATGCTATACTTTATATGAAATAAATTTTGGATGAGCATTTAAAAAAAGACCAAAACCTTATTTTTTCTACTGGCTAGTGATATCACAAAGATTTTATACACAATCGGTTCCATTCTTTTTTTTCTACAGGCTAGTCATCTCATCTGAATTGAATTGGAAAAATATCACGGAAAGAAAAACTATACATACCTGTAAGATCGATTTCTGAGCATCTTTGAAACCTGAAAAAATAGTAAGGAACAATTCAATCAGAGACAATCGCAAGAGCATGCAAAAATTAAAAATGCAATCATTGAGAAAGCGTTTCTCCAATGTTGCAAACTGAAAAAATAATAGGGAATAATTCAATCAAACAAGAACTACGCCAAATTATCAGAGACAACCATGAGAGCTTGGAAACAATTAAAAACACAATGAGATTTGCCATCTTTTTTACCAGATAGAAGCTGAGAGAAGCCAACATTCTAGTTATCCTTCAACAATTCTAAGAACGTTAAGTGCTAACAAAGAAATGTAGGCATACATAGAGCGTTTCATTATAATATATGGAATGGGCCACACTATGAGGTTCGAACATTTGTAGTGTAACTAAAAACTGAAAACCCTTGGTGGAGGAGAATATGAATAGCTAGATCATTTAATATTTCAAATATGCTTAAGTGAATTAAAGAAATGTGTCATCAATCGATGCATACATACCTAACTGTCATGGTTATTGATGATTATCGGGCACAAATGCTTCAACTGTCATTGTAATCCATGAAACATGTCGTTATTACTCGAATTTATGACTACATATCTCCTTGTCATGGTTATGGATGATTTTCAGTCATAAATCCTTCAACCGTCATTGTAATGGATCAAAACGTGTCGTCATGCTTCAACCATGCATATGTTTCAAAATGCAAAGAGACCACATTCAAGGGCATTGTGAAAGACGGGTGTTCGATACTAATTTTTTTATTTCATTTTTTCTTAATCCTACATATGTGGTTATCAACAAGAGGCACAGTAAATTTGTAATCATGCTTTGTAAAAAATTAATTTAAGTATGGTCTAAGTATCTGTTCTAGACATGCAAGAAAGTTACTGTAGTGAATTTAATTCATTGATTTAGTGACAACTACAAGAATATATTGGCATCTTTCAATTCAGGCCATCCAATCAAAAATATTAATTAAGAAAGTGATTAATTTGCTGATTCTGATAGGGAGATATGCCTATCGGCG